>JBBDGP010002056.1:3782500-4040048 GCA_037952835.1 Lithobates septentrionalis | reverse complement strand
ATGTTTATGTACCCAGGCTGTGGTACTACAATCAGCTACGTTTTCTTGATGACCAGACTGAAGCCAGGGCATCACTTTCAACCCTTCCCTCCACCCTTCCCTCCACCCTTCCCTCCACCCCAGCAGAGGCTGATGAGGAGCAAGCTGGGTCTTCCATCCTGGATGAACCAGATATGACCATCTGGAGTCAGGTAAATTAGTTTAAACAATATTTACTGTACTAATATTAATGAGGTTAACTGGATGTTATAATTTTCTCACAGATTTTTGCACTCAAAATTGTGTAGACATATCAATTGACAGGAGTAGCTAAATATGTTTGGCACCTGCTAGAAAAAATTAGGGTGTCTGATTAGACTCTTTTCTTAAAGAGATGTATTCACATTAAATTTGCTAGTCATGAGAAATAAATTGTGTGTCATTGATGAACCCCAAAAAATATACTAAAACGATGTCCTTTTTTTATACACAGGATGAGTCCATCCAGGAGGAATGTGTGGAAAGTGGCAGGCAGGAGGAGACCGGGCCCATGGACAGCCTGGAGGAGGCCAGATTCCCCATCATCCTGGAGGAGGCTGGGCCCAGTGTCAGGCAGGAGGTGGCTGGTCCCAGTGAGGTGGCTGGGCCAAGTGAGGTGGCTGGTCCCAGTGAGGTGGCTGGGCCCAGTAGGAGCATGACCCAATCCCAAGTGCCTCCCCTCCGCCTTCCCAAAAAAAGGGCCAGGAAGGGGGCCGTCACACAGGAGGCATCCCTGCGCCTCATGCAAGAGGCCACACGTTTTCTGAGGAGCCCCCCCGAAGCAGAAGAGGCCTATGGCTGCTACTTAGCCAGCAGGCTTCTACAAATGGACTGGGAGCAGCGTCTCATTTGCGAGCGCCTATTTGGGGAAACTATACAGAAGGGGCTGCAGGGCACGCTAACCCGAAACACCCAACTACATGAGGCAGCCCCCCCTCCTCCTCCTCCTCCTCCTCCTCCTCCTCCTCCTCCTCCTGCCACAACTGAAACACCACAGCCACAGCCTCCAAAGAAGGCTACAGGGAAGGCTGCAGGGAAGGGTGCAGGGCAGCGTGGAGGGAAGGCTGCAGGGAAGAGAAGAAAGTGATGACCTGGGTTCAGTCTGGTCTGACAGAAGACGCAGGCTGTTGTAGTACCACAGTCTGGGGACATCTATATCATCTGCTGGTGCTGTTGATCTCTGGGATTCTTGGACCAGATTGTGCTCCCTCTTATATGGACTCCTCAAGATCCCAATTTTCTGGTACACAGACTTTTTCCAGCGTTGACTTCCTCTTTTTTTTTATTTTGACCATGAATAAATGGATCTTTTTTTGAGTTTAGCAAAAGATTTTATGTGTTTTCTTTTAAATCATTGATTTTACACACAATGTTAAATTATCAAGGGACAACAATCTCATTGAGTTTGCAAAAACACACCAAAAATACATTACTAATGTTAATAATGTTCGAGTGGTAAGTCTGGGAAAGAACAAAAATATACATAACCAAAAACGGTGCTTTGGGTTAACTTTATCTTAAAAATAAAAAATAATCACTAGAAAAAAAAAACATTATAATGGGTTCTTTGTAGTAACTTTACAAACCTAAAAAATTAAAAAAAAAAAAAATTAAAAAAAAAAATAAAAAAATAAAATACAAATGGGTTATTTGTGGTAACTTTACAAACCTAAAAAATATAAAAAAATAAAGTAAAAAATAAAAAGAAAAAAAAAAAATACAAATGGGTTATTTGTGGTAACTTTACAAACCTAAAAAATATAAAAAAATAAAGTAACAAATAAAAAGAAAAAAAAAAATACAAATGGGTTATTTGTGGTAACTTTACAAACCTAAAAAATATAAAAAAATAAAGTAACAAATAAAAAGAAAAAAAAAAATACAAATGGGTTATTTGTGGTAACTTTACAAACACCAAAAAATGAAAATTAAAAATCTAGAGATAAACATATAAAAAAGTTCAACACCAATCATAAAATAAATATCTTGATAAAAATTACAAGAAAATATGATTCCACACAAAAAAAAACCAAAAAAAAAAAAAAGGAAAAAAGTATTATATTAGTATGGAAACATTGTTTTTAAAAAGCATACTATATCATTCATGAGATCAAAGAGAAAAAGAATCCAGAAAGCAGTTTGGGAGAACTCTGAATATGAACAGCAAAACACCTTCGTTCTTTATAGAGCATTCGTAATGAAGAAATAAAATGCGCTGCATTCAACGATCACAGATTTTGCAGCGTGATGAATGTGCTACCTACAATACGAACACTAGTTTTACTAGACCGAGTGCTTCCGTTTAGTTTTTGCTTATGAGCATGCGTCGTTTTTTTGTCCGTCGGACTAGCATACAGACGAGCGGACTTCGGGGTCCGTCGTAGGTACGAAGTAAAAGTTTTGAAGCATGTTTCAAATCTAAAGTACGTCGGATTTGAGGCTAAAAAAGTCAGTTGAAAGTCCGGAGAAGCCCACACACGATCGGATTACCAGCCAGCTTTAGTCCGTCACCGTCCGTTGGACTTTTGTAGACGAAAAGTACGACCGTGTGTACGCGGCATTACAGTTCAGCACAACTCTATAACTCACGTGCAAAAGCTCATATCTCTCCTAAAACTGTTCACTCATGCTTCAAAACCATATTCCTTTCCCATATAAAGAGTCAGTGCTACCAAAATGGCAAAGATTCTTCTCAATTGCTTTGGCTCATTTCTTGAAACAGACCAGACGTTCTCAACTCTCTTGGTGCTTTTGCCAAAATAACCTGGATGGTTCAGCACAACACCATGGTTCACCTTCAAAAGCTCATATCTTTCCCAAAACAGTTCACTCATGTGTAAAAAATAAATTTCTTTCTCATTCAAATAGTCAGTGCCCCCAAAATGCTTCATCCCTTTGGCATCGTGTAAGCACTGCAAGTCAAAATGTTTAGATGTTTTGTCTCTAAGGCAGAGGACCATTGAAATATCCCTCATGTCCACCTTTCAGTCTTAGCCCAGTCCTTCATTGACAATGGTTACTGTACAGTTTTTGTCTAGCTAACTGAATACAATTGTGTATAAAACTGAAAAAAAGAAAAGATTTTAGGGTAAGACTAGCCTCCAAGGTTTTACATCACACATTGCATTCATACTGCCAAGGAAAAATTACTTTACAGTATTGTAACCATTATCATTCACACACAAAGTAACTTCCATACATCAGAGTAAAAAGAAAATGTATACAGCATAATATACGGAAATATAAACACACAAACAAAAAACAAGGAAAATTACATTTTGGCCTACAATGCTGTAAATAAAGCTGGAGTTTCACAACTACTGTAACATCTCTTCACTGGCCACCGTCCTCACCCTCCTGCCCATCCACACGCTGCTGTCTGTCTGGCCACAGATTCTCATCAACATTGCAGCGTATATCCTCCCTTGCGATGCAACGAGGGAAGAAGCTGCGTGCATGTCGCAACCATCCCCTACAAAAAACAAAGGGAAAGGTAATTCATCAAGGAGGAACATGCAATGGTCAAAACGTATATGAAATGCTTTTTATTGAAAGTACACTATAAACACCAATCCAATAATATACTGTAAAAACAGGTACCATCACCAATATAAAAATGACAACGTTGTCATTGACAGACACAGATGGCCACCACTCACATATACCACACACACAGGGGCGGACTGATAACTCATGGGGCCCCCGGGCAATAGGAGATTATGGGGCCCCCAGGCAATCAGAGATTATGGGGCCACACAGTATACACACACACAGTATACAATCACACAGTATACACATACATGTACACACAGTATACACACACACAGTATACAATCACACAGTATACACATACATGTACACACAGTATACACAGACAGATGTAAAAAAAACACAGATTTATACATACTGTCCCTGGTTTTACTGAGGCTGGCAACCCTGATGGGGCCCCCTAGTGGCCCAGGGCCTTTGGGCAGTGCCCGAGTGGCTCAATGGTCAGTCCGCCCCTGCACACACACCTCATGTGAATTCATTCAAGATAGATATACAAGAATGAATTCAGATTAGATACTAAATTTTTATCTGCTGGATAACTGAAAGTCCTGGTAAATCAAATGATAACAGCAGATGGTAAGTGAAAGGAGGGATATGTGGGGTTGTGGATGGTAATGCAGTAGCCCTAGATATCAGGTCCTCATAGATGTAGGAACAAGAAGAACCGGGGGGATAGGAGGGGAAGATGGGGGGAACGGAAATGGGAAGACCCTGTACTGAGTGGTCACTGGATACTGCAGTCCTGGTCAGTTACTGTAAGATCACTCTGGGCCATCAATATTTCGCAGCGCTGATGACAGGGAATGGGAGTTCCTGTTTGCAGGATATGGTGAGCCGTAGCGGATTGAATCAGGCTGAGCAGTGTAACTCATTTAGTGAATCATACATACTGGGTGGATGCACTGATTGAGACAACTGTCCCCAGGACACAAACAGATTCGATCTCACCCAGTGTTGAGTCTGTGGTGCATCAGGACACATCACCGGACCGAGTTCAGGCTCATGCCGTCTCCAGTTGGCTAGTTGAGTTGTCTCCCGTCCTCCGCGGGGTCCTCAGCTGTGCATATCCTTTGATGGCGTACTGAGGGTAAGTAGAAGGTGTACGCCCAGGGAGATGCGGTGAATAAAGCAGGGTTTTCTAAAGCGTTCAGTCCTCCGCTCGTTCCGTTTCCCGGGAAGTTTCAAATGGCCATGTTACTGTAATTACAGGCCAGTGATGCCTGGGCTGGTGGGTGGATCTGGAGGTCTGTGGGAACGCTATGGGTAGCGTGATGGCATCATGCTGACGCGTTTCATCTGCCAATCGGATTTCATCAGAGCATCCCCTACACTGATCTCCTGTAATATCCTCACAGGCAGCATCCATTGCATGGAGCAGGGACCTCTGATCTTGAGCTCGATGCTCATAGACTCTCCACCTCCAAGCGGAGAAAAACTCCTCAATAGGGTTGAGGAAAGGAGAGTAAGGTGGTAGGAACACCATATCCATCCTTGGATGAGCAGTGAACCAGGCCCTCATAAGCAGGCCACAGTGGAAATTCACATAGTCCCATACAATTATATATTGTGGTAGGTAAGGCCCTATGAGACCTCTCTTATTTTCAGGGATCAAATCCAAAGGAAGGCGGTCCAAGAAGATAAGGAGCTTCTGTGTATTCTATGGGCCAAGACTGGGGATGTGAGTGGCCACACCATTCTCAGAAATGGCAGCACACATAGTTATATTGCCCCCTCGCTGGCCTGGGACATCCACCGTGGCCCGGTGGCCAATAAAATTTCGGCCACGTCTTCGGCCCTTGGCCAGGTTGAAGCCAGCCTCATCCACATACACGAGTATGTGAGAGGTCTCGTTTCCTTGCAATGCCATTATTCTCAACAATAGAGTAAAAAAAGAAAACATCAAATCAGTCATACAGAAGAGTCATACACTACAGTTACAGACAGTTACATAGGAATGTTCTAAACAAGTTCAATATATTACTGGCCAGTATTCCAGTGGTTCCAAACCTGGGGTACATATACCCTATGCAGAGGTACTACAGGGGGTATTTGACAGAAAGGGGAGGGGAAAAATGATCAATGAGTAGACTTACTGAAATGTTACAGTAAAACCCACAGTATTAGATAGATTTACATGGGAGGCACTACTGTAATTGCAGCTCTTTGACCCTTTTTCTTACTGTATTGTATGTTATATTCTTCAAAATAAGGATTATAATGATAATTGCATCATACAGTAAGCTGCAGTTTTTAGACAAAATGTTTATAAATCAGATACGTAAATCAAATACTTTCATACCTGGATTACCTAGATTCAGAAATCAGGTAAAGTGGGTACTGAAACCAATACATTTTGGGAACCACTGCTTATGGTAATTGTAAAAAGGTTATCTTGATGGACAACCAGTGACTGACTAATGCCGCGTACACACGGTCGGACTTTTCGTCTACAAAAGTCAGACAGCCTTTCCGACAGACTTCCGGCAGACTTTCGGCGGACTTGCGGCGGACTTGCGGCATACTTTCTAACGAACGGACTTGCCTACACACGACCACACAAAAGTCGGTCGGATTCGTACGTGATGACGTACACCGGACTAAAATAAGGAAGTTAATAGCCAGTAGCCAATAGGTGCCCTAGCGTGGCTTTTTGTCCGTCGGACTAGCACACAGACGAGCGGATTTCGGGGTCCGTCGTAGTTACGAAGTAAAGTTTTAAAGCATGTTTCAAATCTAAAGTACGTCGGATTTGAGGCTAAAAAAGTACGTTGAAAGTCCGGAGAAGCCCACACACGATCGGATTACCAGCCAGCTTTAGTCCGTCAGCGTCCGTTGGAATTTTGTAGACGAAAAGTACGACCGTGTGTACGCGGCATTACATGTACATACTGGTACCGCAGCTCTTTCACTCTGTCAGATTTCCTCTCAAATGGTACCCTGTAAATTTGCTTCATTGTCATCTGATGCTTCTTCAATATGCGGGCTATTGTGGAGATGCTTATAGAGTGACATTTTGGAATATGGCTTTGTCTTGTAGGATTGCAGTGCAGATCTGTCTCAATGTGATGGCATTATTTGCCAACACCATGTTACAGATCTCTTGTTCTTGTTGTTCATTGAGAAGTTTTCCTCAGCCACCCGTGCCAAGTTGTCGTCCAATCCTAGACATAGAATTCAAAGGACTACACTCCATTCATAATTTATACCTTATGTATTCCGTACAGAATGAGTTACCAATGTAATCGTATTGTTGTTTTACTTACAGTAACTTTACCACAATTCCAATGCATCACTGCACAGTGACTGGAATACTACTGTAAACTGTATCATCAATATTGTAGAAAATAAACTATTCCCTACTATTCCATAGTTTATTTTCTACAATATTTTTCTTGTCATTGTTAGTATCATACGTAACATCCCACTGAGGTAAGATACTGTAATACTGTAGGCCTATCACACACACATACACACTAAATGAATACGTAAATGAGTAAATAAACATATTTGTTGCTCTATGCACAGTGTCCTGTCCTATACATTATATAATTCCATCATTGATTGACTACATACCTGTTTTCCCTGCGAAAGGTTTGGATGATAGAGAAGACTGTAGAGCGAGGCACATTAGGTTGCACTCGGCGACCTTCCTCCGCCATTGTGAGGCCATGGTTGATGACATGATCTATAATTGTGGCCCGAATTTCATCAGGGACAGCATGGCGTCTTCGTGCTCCTCTGCCTCTTCCCCCTATTCCACCACCACTCACCCTTACTCCTCTTCCTCTTCTTCTTCCTCTTCCTCTAGCAGGCAGTTTCCCTTGTTCATTTACTTGGCCAGGTGCCTCCATGTTCAGACATTGTACTGGTCATGCATGGTCAAGCTCTATATATACATGTTTGGCAGCATTTACAATCATGGACAGCACCTGTCAGGTAACTAAACATACTGTTTGATTGGTCACCTGAGACCAACTCTGACTCCTCCTTTGTTAGGCTCCTTTCACACTGGGGCGGGGGCGTTGTCGGCGGTAAAGCGCCGCTATTGTAAGCGGCGATTTACCGTCGGTATGCGGCCGCTAGCGGGGGCGGTTTTACCCCCCTGCTAGCGGCCGAGAAAGGGTTAAAACCACCGCAAAGCGCCTCTGCAGAGGTATAGCCGCGCCGTCCCATTGATTTCAATGGGCAGGAGCGGTAAAGGAGCGGTATTACACACCGCTCCTTCACCGCTCCGAAGATGCTGCTGGCAGGACTTTTTTTACCGTCCTGCCAGCGCATCGCTCCAGTGTGAAAGCCCTCGGGGCTTTCACACTGGAATGAAAGCAGCGGCACTTTCGGGTCGGTTTGCAGGCGCTATTATTAGCGCAATAGCGCCTGCAAACCGCCCCAGTGTGAAAGGACCCTTAGTCAAGTTCTAGTTGCACCTGACTGTCAATTGCTGTAATCAATTTATCAAATGTTCCAAGAGATTCATATATGGTATTCATGGTATTATGTTCCTGAATCATTTTGACAATTGAAGAGACTATTGTGCATGTGATGACTTAAACAATGAAATGACGCTGACACGTTTTGGAGAGAACAACCATTAGACTGAGAATTGACAATCAGTTTAGATCAACAAGATCTATTCACTTGGAAATTGTGCTAAATGTAGGCTACTTATACTTAATCATTTGAAAAATGTACTGAGACATGGAGCCATGTACTGAGACATTTGCAATTTTGATGAAATGAGTGAGAAATTCAATTCAGTTGTGAACAATTGCCAAGTGGTTTGGAGATTTGTCCATGTTGTTTTGAGAATGTCATTTCTGTTTCAAGAAATGAGCCAAAACAATGGAGAAAAACTGTAATGTGTTAGAATGGCCTGGTCAAAGTCCAGACCTAATTCCAATTGAGAATCTGTGGCAAGATTCTCAATTGGAATTAGGTCTGGACTTTGACCAGGCCATTCTAACACATTAATAACACATTAATTCTAACACATTTGACCAGGCCATTCTAACACATTATTAAAACCCCTCACAGACACTCTAGTTGTAACGCAGAAACGAGCCCTGCTGCAAAATATTGCATCAAAAATTGTAATTACATGCCCCTGTTAAACAGGGGCTGAAAAATTGTGCCTTAGGCACTGGTGGTGGCGCCCAGAACCAAAAATGTTCTTACAAGCTATCAGCGTGATCATTGAGGAGGAAGAGGATAATTACTCAGGGATAGTCACTCAGCATCAGCATAGGCAGTCTTTGAAGGGATCTGAGATTTTAAAAAAAATAATTCGGTTACATCAGCATCAGGTGCTTGGTAGCTGGTGGTGATCCAAGACTGATTCATTTTTATGAAGGTCAGTCGATCGACCGAGTCGGTGGACAGACGCACCCTGTGATTGGTTACAAAGCCTCCAGCAGCACTGAATGTGCGTTCCAAAAGAACGCTGGATGTAGGACAGGCCAGTAGCTCAATTGCATACTGTGCAAGCTCTGGCCAGTGATCCATCCTCAAGACCCAGTAACCCAGAGGATTTTCAGTGGGAAAGGTGTCCAAGTCAGATCTTGCCCCTAGGTATTCCTGCACCATGTAAAACAGATGCTGGTGATGGTTGCTGGAACCAATCATACCTTGGGGCTGCGGACCAAAAAATTGTCTGAACGCATCGGTCAGACGGCCACCTTCTCCACCGCTCCTTCTTTGACTGACCGAAGCCTCAGCAACACGTTGTCAAGAAACAGGAGTTTGTAACCTCCCAGTCTATGGGAACGCGTTGCACAGACCTTTCTGCAAGGCCTCCCGAAGATGTTTCATCCTCTGCTCCCTCTGCGATGGCAAGATAAGGTCCGCAACCTTACCCTTGTAACGTGGATCAAGGAGGGTTGCAAGCCAGTATTGGTCCTTCTCCTTGATACCACGAATACGAGGATCCTTACACAGGCTTTGCAGGATCAGGGAGGCCATGCAGTGTAGGTTTGCTGAGGCATTCGGTCCGGAGTCCTCTGGGTCACTAAGGACGACATGGTCCGCAGCCACCTCCTCCCAGCCATGTACAAGTCCATGTGTTTCTTGGGACTGATCCCTTAGAGACTGCTGCTGATGCTGAGTGCCAGGCTCCACCTCCATACTGACTCAATCTTCCTCCTCCTCCTCCTCGTCCTCTTCCTGTGTGATCGGCGGGCACGCAGGAACACTGTCTGGATAAAGGGGGCCTTGAGAGCTAAGGAAGTCCTCCTCTTCCTGCCTCTGTTCTGCCTCAAGTGCCCTGTCCATTATTCCACGCAGCGTGTGCTCCAACAGGTGGACAAGGGGGACAGTGTCACTGATGCATGCACTGTCACTACTCACCATCCTCGTGGCCTCTTCAAATGGTGACAGGACAGTGCATGCATCCCTGATCATGGCCCACTGACGTGGGGAAAAAAACCAAGCTCCCCTGACCCTGTCCTGGTGCCATAGTCGCACAGGTACTCATTGATGGCCCTCTGCTGCGTGTGCAGCCGCTGCAGCATGGCCAACGTTGAGTTCCACCTGGTGGGCATGTCACAGATTAGGCGGTTCTTGGGCAGGTTAAACTCCTTTTGGAGATCCGCCAGCCGAGCACTGGCATTATATGACCGGCGGAAATGCACACAGACTTTCCTGGCCTGCCTCAGGACATCCTGTAAGCCCGGGTATCTGCCCAAGAACCGCTGCACCACCAAGTTAAGGACGTGAGCCAAACAGGGCACATGGAACATTTGCCCCTGTCGGAGGGCAGAGAGGAGGTTGGTGCCATTGTCGCAAATCACCATTCCTGCCTGAAGTTGGCGTGGCATCAACCACCTCTGAACCTGCCCCTGCAGAGCTGACAGAACCTCTGCCCCAGTGTGGCTCCTGTCCCCCAAGCACACCAGCTCAAGCACTGCATGGCATCTTTTGGCCTGCGTACTTGCGTAGCCCCTTGAACGGCTACGGAGCACCGCTGGTTCCGAGGACAAAGCACAGGAAGAAGCCATGGAGGAAGAAGAAGAGGAGGAGGTGGAGGAGAGAGGTGTGTCACAATCATTAGCATTTTGGAGGCGTGGTGGCGGAACAATCGATTAGAAGTCTGCGCTTAGGATTTTACCGGGGCTGCTGCCTTCCCTTAATTAATTCCTAATTAGGAGTTAATTGGATGTACTGAAAAAGAGACTAGGGAAATTGGCGCTGCCCTGCTCTAATAGATTTGCCCAAACCTTACAAATAATGCATAAATATGTGAAACAAAAACAAAAAAAACAAAAAAGGGGGTACTATTGTGAATGACTTGCCCCTACATATGTGCTAAAATTATAATAGCGTAGAAAGATGTTTATATATTTCTTAAACGTGAACGTGCGACTCCTCTGTGTATCTTAAATAAATATCAAATTGTGTAGATTTGATTAAAATGTGCTCCCCCTCTATTACAACGTTCAAAAAGTGTCAATCAAATGCCACAAAATTAGGGGTTACCATTAGTCATGTAAGGATCTCCTCATAATCCCTGTGACTACAGTAACAAAAGTGCACTGTGCATAAAATGAAACAAAGGTACATTAGACTAATAATTGCTAGATTACATACAGACTCAATTCATAAGAGCAAAACCATAGGAGCATAGGTCCAAACTTTAGTATTCATGTAAAAAGTGCAAAAAAGTGCATCTGTGAAATGAAAAACCAAACCAAGGAAAAAACTCTTAATAAAGTCTTATTTAAAAAAGGAATGTTTAGGTGCGTCAGGATTAATAATGCATTCCCAGCTATCCAGGGGGTAATATTCGGTGACTTCTGTGCACACAGGAACAGGTGACTTCAGGTGCTCCCCCCCCCGTGCTCCCCCACTCACCGGATTCCGTCACCCTCAAAGGGGTATTAGGCAAGAGAGTGGGTGCCTCAGGATGGTTGCTGCTGTAGGGTGTCCCTCTCCCGTTCTGCTTATTCGTTCATAGATCCCTCCTTCTGTGCTGATGGTAAAAAAAAAAAAAAAGGAGGGATCTATGAACGAATAAGCAGAACGGGAGAGGGACACCCTACAGCAGCAACCATCCTGAGGCACCCACTCTCTTGCCTAATACCCCTTTGAGGGTGACGGAATCCGGTGAGTGGGGGAGCACGGGGGGGGAGCACCTGAAGTCACCTGTTCCTGTGTGCACAGAAGTCACCGAATATTACCCCCTGGATAGCTGGGAATGCATTATTAATCCTGACGCACCTAAACATTCCTTTTTTAAATAAGACTTTATTAAGAGTTTTTTCCTTGGTTTGGTTTTTCATTTCACAGAAGCACTTTTTTGCACTTTTTACATGAATACTAAAGTTTGGACCTATGCTCCTATGGTTTTGCTCTTATGAATTGAGTCTGTATGTAATCTAGCAATTATTAGTCTAATGTACCTTTGTTTCATTTTATGCACAGTGCACTTTTGTTACTGTAGTCACAGGGATTATGAGGAGATCCTTACATGACTAATGGTAACCCCTAATTTTGTGGCATTTGATTGACACTTTTTGAACGTTGTAATAGAGGGGGAGCACATTTTAATCAAATCTACACAATTTGATATTTATTTAAGATACACAGAGGAGTCGCACGTTCACGTTTAAGAAATATATAAACATCTTTCTACGCTATTATAATTTTAGCACATATGTAGGGGCAAGTCATTCACAAAAGTACCCCCTTTTTTTTTTTTTTGTTTTTGTTTCACATATTTATGCATTATTTGTAAGGTTTGGGCAAATCTATTAGAGTAGGGCAGCGCCAATTTCCCTAGTCTCTTTTTCAGTGGTGGCGGAACAACCTCCAACGCTACTGCACCTTGTCCTGCATCCTTCCCAGCTGCCAGCAGAGTCACCCAATGCGCTGTGAAACTTAGGTAACATCCCTGTCCATGCCTGCTGGACCATGAGTCAGCGGTAATATGCACCTTACCGCTGACCGCCCTGTCCAGCGAGGCATGGACATTGCCTTCCACATGCCGGTAGAGAGCCGGAATCGCCTTCCGTGAGAAAAAGTGGCGTTTGGGTACCTGCCACTGAGGAACCGCACATTCCACAAACTCAGGGAAGGGGGCAGAGTCTACCAACTGAAAAGGCAGCAGTTGAAGTGCTAGCAAATTTGCCAAGCTAGCATTCAACCGCTGTGCATGTGGATGGCTGGGAGCAAACTTCTTTCGGCGGTGCAGCAGCTGGGGCAGGGAAATTTGCCTGGTACAATCTGACGTCGGTGTACCAAAAGCAGATTGCCCACAAGTACTTGGCTGTGACACACCTAATTCTACACCTTCATTCCTCTCAGTGCAGGTCTCAGAGAGGACTGAAGGTATAGTGGGGTTGGAGATCTCAGCTGATGAGGAGCAAGGAGAGGTCCTCTTTGTTCTTTGGTGTGGGTCTTTTAGATACGCTTGCCAACGAACTGCATGGCAGGTCAACATATGTCTGGTCAAGCATGTGGTACCCAAGCGGGAGATGTTTTGGCCACGCGAGATACGCTTGAGACATATGTTGCAAATAATAGCGGTGCGATCTGATGCACTCGTCTCAAAAAAGGCCCACACCAAAGAACTTTTTGAATAACGCACAGTGGCTGCAGCGCCCTGCACATGTGGAGCTTTGGGGTGTGATGCAGTCAATGTGATGCCCTTAGGCTGGCCCCTGGAGGGCATCCTGCCTCGTTGGGGATGTGCCCCCTCCTCCTCCTCCTCTCTCCTATCAGGCACCCACGTTGAGTCAGTGACCTCATCATCCCCTCCCTCCTCATCACTGGAGCAAACCTGACAGTATGCTGCAGCAGGGGGAGCATGACTGCCAGATTGCTGTCCTTCTTGGGCACCCCCTCTGTCCGTGCTCATGTTATTGTCCTTCATCGAGCTCAGTATCATCATCAGAGCCTTCCAAACGCTGGGCATCCTCCTGGAGCATGTACCCAACACTGTGGTCAAACAGTTCGAGGGACTCCTCAGGAGGACATGGTGGGGTTAGGGAAGGAGTCACTGATGACATTGAGCCGAGGGAAGAGGCCGCTGCTTTGCCAGACAAAGTACCCTGGGCATGGGTGAGAGAGGATGAGGAGGATGAGGACGGCTTGGTCATCCACTCGACCAAGTCTTCCGCATGTTGCGGCTCAACACGGCCAGCTACCGAAAAAAAGGCCAAGTGTGTCCCACGGCCACGTGCTGATGAGGATGCACCGTCTCCATGACCAGCACTAGACACAGAGCCTGCTTGCCCTCTCTTATTGGCTTGTGACTGTCTGCCTCTCCTTCTTGGCCTTCCAGACATACTAATGGCCTGTAGCTGCACTAAGCTGGGATATATATATACATATATATATATATACATATATATATATATATATATATATATATATATATATATATATATATATATATACATACATACATACATACATACATACATACATATATATATATATATATATATATATGTACTGATACTGCAGCTAGCAAAATCAACTGCCTGCCTGTAGTATGAGAACACCACCAACCTTCTACAGGTAGCTTTAGCTGAAAACTGTGCAGAGCTCGCAAAAAACTAATTTGTAGCTTTTTTAGCTGCCTGCGGTAGTGATAGGATCAGGAAAACACCACCAACCTTCTATAGGTAGCTTTAGGTGAACACTGTGCAGAGCTCGCAAAAAAATAACTTGTAGGTTTAGCTGAACACTGTGAGGTGGACGCACCACACTAACTTGTAGTTTTAGCTGAACACTGTGAGCAGGACGCACAGCACTAACTTGTAGTTTTAGTTGAACACTGTGAGCAGGACGCACAGCACTAACTTGTAGTTTTAGCTGAACATTGTGAGCAGGACACACAGCACTAACTTGTAGTTTTAGCTGAACACTGTGAGCAGGACGCACTGCACTAACTTGTAGCTTTAGATGAACACTGTGCAGAGGTCTCACTACACTAACTTGTAGGTTTAGCTGAACACTGTGAGCAGGACGCACAGCACTAACTTGTAGTTTTAGCTGAACACTGTGAGCAGGACGCACAGCACTAACTTCTAGGTTTAGCTGAACACTGTGAGGTGGACGCACCGCACTAACTTGTAGTTTTAGCTGAACACTGTGAGCAGGACGAACCCCACTAACTTGTAGGTTTAGCTGAACACTGTGAGCAGGACGCAACCCACTAACTTGTAGTTTTAGCTGAACACTGTGAGCAGGACGCACTGCACTAACTGTAAATAGTCTAGCTGCCTGACTGTGGTACTAATAGGATCAAAAGAACACCAGCAATTTTCTTCAGGTAGCTGTAAATACTGTAACAAGACAAGCCTGCCTGTCAGTAAGAAGATAACAGGAACGGATCTAGCTGAACACTGTGAGCAGGACGCACTGCACTAACTGTAATCAGTCTAGCTGCCTGACTGTGGTACTAATAGGATCAAAAGAACACCAGCAATGTTCTTCAGGTAGCTGTAAATACTGTAACAAGACAAGCCTGCCTGTCAGTAAGAAGATAACAGGAACAGATCTAGCTGAACACTATGAGCAGGACGCACTGCACTAACTTGTAGCTTTCGATGAACACTGTGCAGAGGTCTCACTACACTAACTTGTAGGTTTAGCTGAATACTGTGAGCAGGACGCACAGCACTAACTTGTAGTTTTAGCTGAACACTGTGAGCAGGACGCACCGCACTAACTTCTAGGTTTAGCTGAACACTGTGAGGTGGACGCACCGCACTAACTTGTAGTTTTTAGACATGTGCACACTGAAATATTTCGTTTCGGAATTTCGTTTTCGTCCAAAAAATACATTTATTTAGTTACTCCCGAAATTCGTTGTTATTTATTTCGTTTTTCGTTAAAAATTGCATTCGTCCGAAAATCCTAATTAAGGTCGAATCTGTCATTGAATGCTTATGGTGTCTGTCGAATGTTCAAAGAAGATTCGACGGAGTAGCTAAACTGTGCGACGCCATATAGTTTATCTGCTCCGTCGAATCTTCTTAGAACTTTCAACAGACACCATAAGCCAAAGTACTGTGTACTTAGTTCTAGCTATTTTACTGCTCCTCCTCTTTGGTTACAATCAGCCAATAACATTCATCATCATCATCATTATTTTTATCTATCTTTCCTCCCCTACGTCGAATCTTTCCTCCCCTACGTCGAATCTTTTCTCCCTACGTCGAATCTTTCCTCCCCTACGTCGAATCTTTCCTCCCCTACGTTGAATCTTTCCTCCCCTACGTCGAATCTTTCCTCTCTACGTCGAATCTTTTCTCTCTATGTAGAATAATCTTGGACTAATAGAGTTAAGGTTAGGCACATTCGACCACAGGTTTGATGGACAGATTGTTATTGTCATCATCATGTCGAATCTCCTATCTATATCGAACTGTTGTAGCAACGAAAACGAAAATAAAGCATTTGTTTATATCGGATCTTTCGTTTTTCGGACTCTGCACTTTCGTTATCGTTTGTTAAAACGATAACGAAAATACCTGAAATTCGGACGAAAATGCATTCGGACGAAAACGAATGCACATGTCTAGTAGTTTTAGCTGAACACTGTGAGCAGGACGCACCCCACTAACTTGTAGGTTTAGCTGAACACTGTGAGCAGGACGCACTGCACTAACTTGTAGCTTTAGATGAACACTGTGCAGAGGTCTCACTACACTAACTTGTAGGTTTAGCTGAACACTGTGAGCAGGACGCACAGCACTAACTTGTAGTTTTAGCTGAACACTGTGAGCAGGACGCACAGCACTAACTTCTAGGTTTAGCTGAACACTGTGAGGTGGACGCACCGCACTAACTTGTAGTTTTAGCTGAACACTGTGAGCAGGACGAACCCCACTAACTTGTAGGTTTAGCTGAACACTGTGAGCAGGACGCAACCCACTAACTTGTAGTTTTAGCTGAACACTGTGAGCAGGACGCACTGCACTAACTGTAAATAGTCTAGCTGCCTGACTGTGGTACTAATAGGATCAAAAGAACACCAGCAATTTTCTTCAGGTAGCTGTAAATACTGTAACAAGACAAGCCTGCCTGTCAGTAAGAAGATAACAGGAACGGATCTAGCTGAACACTGTGAGCAGGACGCACTGCACTAACTGTAATCAGTCTAGCTGCCTGACTGTGGTACTAATAGGATCAAAAGAACACCAGCAATGTTCTTCAGGTAGCTGTAAATACTGTAACAAGACAAGCCTGCCTGTCAGTAAGAAGATAACAGGAACAGATCTAGCTGAACACTGTGAGCAGGACGCACTGCACTAACTTGTAGCTTTAGATGAACACTGTGCAGAGGTCTCACTACACTAACTTGTAGGTTTAGCTGAATACTGTGAGCAGGACGCACAGCACTAACTTGTAGTTTTAGCTGAACACTGTGAGCAGGACGCACCGCACTAACTTCTAGGTTTAGCTGAACACTGTGAGGTGGACGCACCGCACTAACTTGTAGTTTTTAGACATGTGCACACTGAAATATTTCGTTTCGGAATTTCGTTTTCGTCCAAAAAATACATTTATTTAGTTACTCCCGAAATTCGTTGTTATTTATTTCGTTTTTCGTTAAAAATTGCATTCGTCCGAAAATCCTAATTAAGGTCGAATCTGTCATTGAATGCTTATGGTGTCTGTCGAATGTTCAAAGAAGATTCGACGGAGTAGCTAAACTGTGCGACGCCATATAGTTTACCTGCTCCGTCGAATCTTCTTAGAACTTTCAACAGACACCATAAGCCAAAGTACTGTGTACTTAGTTCTAGCTATTTTACTGCTCCTCCTCTTTGGTTACAATCAGCCAATAACATTCATCATCATCATCATTATTTTTATCTATCTTTCCTCCCCTACGTCGAATCTTTCCTCCCCTACGTCGAATCTTTTCTCCCTACGTCGAATCTTTCCTCCCCTACGTCGAATCTTTCCTCCCCTACGTTGAATCTTTCCTCCCCTACGTCGAATCTTTCCTCTCTACGTCGAATCTTTTCTCTCTATGTAGAATAATCTTGGACTAATAGAGTTAAGGTTAGGCACATTCGACCACAGGTTTGATGGACAGATTGTTATTGTCATCATCATGTCGAATCTCCTATCTATATCGAACTGTTGTAGCAACGAAAACGAAAATAAAGCATTTGTTTATATCGGATCTTTCGTTTTTCGGACTCTGCACTTTCGTTATCGTTTGTTAAAACGATAACGAAAATACCTGAAATTCGGACGAAAATGCATTCGGACGAAAACGAATGCACATGTCTAGTAGTTTTAGCTGAACACTGTGAGCAGGACGCACCCCACTAACTTGTAGGTTTAGCTGAACACTGTGAGCAGGACGCACTGCACTAACTGTAAATAGTCTAGCTGCCTGACTGTGGTACTAATAGGATCAAAAGAACACCAGCAATTGGTTTTATGGAGATGCAATATCGAAAAGAGCAAGGGGAGTGGCGATAGGATTGGCTAAAGGGGTACAGTTTAAATTAGGAGGTATGATGCAGGACCCAGGAGGTATGATGCAGGACCCAGGAGATTCCTATTCATCAAAGCAATACTTGGAGAAATATAATGCACCCTCGCCAATATATATGCCCCAAATAAAAACCCAACAAAATTTCTGAAGGACACATTGGAGAAATTAATGGATTTCAGGAATGGGGAACTTATAGTAATGGGTGACCTCAATATGTGCTTAGAACCAGAGATTGATAGTACGTCCGGGGCACAGGGGACGAATAATGGGCAGATGAGGAAGATAAAACAGGAACTACATAAAAATCAATTGGTAGACATTTGGAGGGTCATGAATGGTAAAACACGAGATTATACGTTCTACTCCCCTGTGCACCGGACGTACTCTAGGATCGATTACATTTTAGTAGACCATAGACTTTCAGACAGGATAGTAGGCTCAAAAATAGGAATAATCACGATATCAGACCATGCCCCTATTGAGATGGAGATGCAGATATCTAGGGCTCAAGGAAGGCAGTCACTATGGAGAATAAATGAAGATCTATTGCAAAACGAAGATATCTCCAAAAAAATAGAGAGAGAACTAAAATATTATTTTGCAACAAATGAAACAGGAGATATATCGGGGTCGGTGATATGGGAAGCACATAAAGCCTACATAAGGGGAATAATAATAAAAGAGGGAGCAAGGAGAAAGAAGGAAAGGAAAAATAAAATGGGAAATGTTATAAAATAAATTTTTAATTTAGAACAAGAACATAAAAAACACAGAGGACACCACCAAACAACATACCTAGCACTGATAAATAAACGGGACGAACTAAAAAAGTTGATGGAACAAGAAACAAAGGAAAAATTCAACCAAATAGCTAAAGAAAGATGTGTGGAGAAATAAGGCGGGAAAACATCTAGAATGCTTAGGAAAAAAAAAGCCCAAAACTTTATAGGAAAGATACAGGACAAACAGGGGAAGATGGTATATGAAACCAAAGAGATTGGTGAAGTATTTAAAAACTACTATAGTGAACTATACACGGAGGAGATGAACGGAGGCCAGATAAGTGAGGAAAATAAAAACAGGAAGATAAAGGAATTCTTAAAGCTAGCCAAATTAACCAAGATTACAGAAAATTCTAGAGAGGTCCTGAAGAAACCAATAACAGAGGAGGAGATACATAGAGCAATAGCGGACAGTACACAGGGGAAAAGGCCGGGTCCGGATGGGTTCACCACATATTACTATAAGAAATTTAAAGACATACTAGTACCAAAAATGTGTAAGTATATGAATGGGGTGGGAAGTGAGTTTGAATTAAGTAGTGAGGCGCTTTTCGCCACAATCACCGTGATCCCCAAAGAGGCCAAAGATGGGACTCTATGCGCTAGCTACAGACCGATATCATTGATTAACGTAGACACAAAAATATACTCAAAGGTATTAGCTACGAGGATGAAAGAATTGATGAATGGGGTGATCCATCCGGACCAAGTAGGCTTTATAGCAGGAAGGGAGGGAAGAGATAATGGGGTGAGAACCCTATTGCTGCTCCAGAAGAGAAGGGAGGAGGGACTCCCAGGTCTGCTCCTGTCAAGTGATGCCGAAAAGGCGTTTGACAGGGTAGACTGGGAGTTCCTGTTTCGAACCCTAGAAATAATAGGAATAGGCCCAAAGATGATAGGACGGATTAAAGCACTTTACAGAAAACCCAAGGCGGCCATTAAGATCAACGGAACCCTGTCATCCCTTTCGAGATGAAGAGAGGGACAAGACAGGGATGCCCCCTGTCTCCCCTTCTCTTCGTGTTGGCTCTAGAACCTCTCCTTGCAACAATCAGAAATAACCCTGACATTGAAGGGTTTAAGGTGGGAGAAGAGGAGCATAAATTGGCCGCAGATGCGGACGATGTGCTCTCCTATATAAGCAACCCCGGAAATACATTGCCAAGATTGGTTAAAATATTAAAACAATATGGCGAAATAACAAATTTTAAGATTAATATGGGGAAATCGGAAATTTTGAAGATAAATGTGAGTAAAATAGAGGAGGAAAAATTGAAGAGAGATTTCCAATTCCGCTGGAAAAAAGAGATCAAATATTTGGGAATAAGGCTCGCGAACTCCCCGGAAAAGATATATAGAAAAAACTATATCCATCTCTTGGATGAAATAAAGAGGGAAGGGAAAAAATTCCAGACAAAACCTCTTTCATGGATGGGGCGTATTAACGTCATAAAAATGATCCTCCTACCAAAGATCACGTACAAATTCCAAATGTTACCTATTAAACTCCCACAGGAATATATTAGAAAACTGAAATCAATAATCTCCAACATAATATGGAAAAATAAAAGATCAAGAATATCTCTAAAGACCCTAAAACAAGATAAAGACAAAGGGGGTCTTGCGGTCCCGGATATCCTAAAATATTATAAAGCAATAATTTTATCAAGAGCAATAGAATGGGCTAGGGATAACCAAGAAAAAAGATGGGTGAATATAGAAAAATATTATAGTAAAACACGTTTAGGATCTATTATTTGGAACCCTCCGAACCACAGAACGGTAGATGAGAAAACGCACTGTTTGACAAAAATAGTTTTAAAGGTATGGGATGTAGTATATAAGCAATTAGATAAGGTTTATAATTCTCCCCTGATAGAATTAAAGGAGAATGAATATTTTGCACCAGGGAAAAGAAATATAGGTGGGAACTGGATAAAAAAAGATAAAATACAGCTTAGAGAAATACTTTAAAAAGGGAAAATTGTCACAATTACTGAGTTGAAACAAAACACTGACACATGGGTGATAGATGAATGGAGGTACATGCAATTAGGCCGCTTCGTGAAAAATTTACCTCAACCGATAAGATCAGGAGAAAATTTGACAGCGTTAGAAAAATGATGCTGTTCGGAAAAAATAAAAAATACAATATCTAAGCTATATAAACTACTATTGAAAGAAGAAGAAGCAGAGGTACCCACATTCATCAAAAAATGGGAAAAGGAATTGGGAACACAAAAAAACACGAGCACGATTAATAAAATGTTATTTTTGGCCCATAGCTCAGCGGCAGATATAAAAACGGCCGAGATGAATTATAAATGTATGGCAAGGCGGTATGCAACGCCAGATAGGATAAGTAAATTCCAACATGGGAAACTGGCAGATTGTTGGCGGGGCTGTGGAGGAGTGGGTACTATGGCTCACTTATGGTGGAATTGCCCGATAATTAAAAAATTTTGGAAAAAAATCTTGGGCTCGATTAAGGAGATTACAAAAATAGAGGTGAAAGAGGATCCGTGGGTGGTCCTCTTCCACGGCATAGAAGGGAATGTGAAACAATATAGAACATCTCTGGTTCCACATCTACTAAACGCAGCAAAAAGATTAATCCCTAAAAATTGGTGGGGAAAAGAAAGCCCTGAGATGTGGGACTGGATAAATGCCGTGGAAGAGACCTATACCATGGAGCAGTTTTCTTTTTATAAAGAGGAAAAGATAGAAGTAGACAAATGGAAATGTTGGAAGGAGTTTAAAAAAACATGGAGTTATGCAGAAAAAATTAGGATTTAAACTACCTACCAAGTAGATTATAGGCATTGCACAAGGGTTAGGGAGGGAGAAGGGAGGGAGGGGGGTTATATACATATATGTTTTTTTTATACAGATATGTAAAACAGAGAGATTTATAAATAAAGATAAAATTTTAGAGAATTGGAACTAAGGTTTGAGCCTTATCAGGCGAGGTTAGTTTTTATATAATTATTTCCTTGTAAACCCCTGTTGTTTCCTTCGGTTGAAAACAAAATATATGCCACAGTGATGAAGAGATGAGAAGAGACACATATGAGCGAGTAAGCTGAATTAGTCTCTCTAGGAATTTTCTGAGGTGGCAAAAAAATAAAAAAATAAAAATAAAAGAACACCAGCAATTTTCTTCAGGTAGCTGTAAATACTGTAACAAGACAAGCCTGCCTGTCAGTAAGAAGATAACAGGAACGGATCTAGCTGAACACTGTGAGCAGGACACACTGCACTAACTTGTAGCTTTAGATGAACACTGTGCAGAGGTCTCACTACACTAACTTGTAGGTTTAGCTGAACACTGTGAGCAGGACGCACAGCACTAACTTGTAGTTTTAGCTGAACACTGTGAGCAGGACGCACCGCACTAACTTCTAGGTTTAGCTGAACACTGTGAGGTGGACACACCACACTAACCTGTAGGTTTAGCTGAACATTGTGAGCAGGACGCACCCCACTAACTTGTAGGTTTAGCTGAACACTGTGAGCAGGACGCACCCCACTAACTTGTAGGTTTAGCTGAACACTGTGAGCAGGACGCACCCCACTAACTGTAAATAGTCTAGCTGCCTGACTGTGGTACTAATAGGATCAAAAGAACACCAGAAATTTTCTTCAGGTAGCTGTAAATACTGTAACAAGACAAGCCTGCCTGTCAGTAAGAAGATAACAGGAACGGATCTAGCTGAACACTGTGAGCAGGACGCACTGCACTAACTGTAAATAGTCTAGCTGCCTGACTGTGGTACTAATAGGATCAAAAGAACACCAGCAATTTTCTTCAGGTAGCTGTAAATACTGTAACAAGACAAGCCTGCCTGTCAGTAAGAAGATAACAGGAACGGATCAAGCTAAACTGAATACAGTGTATATATATATATATATATATATGCAACACCTGGGATGCATATATATATACACAATACACTGTAAGTGCAGCTAATTGACTGACTGTTCTGCCTAATCTATCAAACTCAAATCAAATGACACTGTCTCTCTGTCTATCTCTTTCAACGCCGGAATACACACTACACAGGGCCGCCGTGCAGGCGGCCTTATATAGTGTGGGGCGTGTACTAAATCCCCTGAGCCATAATTGGCCAAAGCCTCCTTGGCTTTGGCCAATTACGGCTCTCTGTTCAGACGGCGCTGTGATTGGCCAAGCATGCGGGTCATAGTGCATGCTTGGCCAATCATCAGCCAGCAATGCACTGCGATGCCGCAGTGAATTATGGGCCGTGGCGCACCACACGAATTTGGCACGAACGGCCCATATCGTTCGCAATTCAGCGAACGGGCGAACAGACGATGTTCGACTCGAACACGAAGCTCATCCCTACCCTGAACTAGTCTGTACTGAGCTCCTAAAAAAGCAGAATACCTCTGAGAAACATGTTGAGTAATCCCCATTACTTCACCACAGCATTAGCAAGACTATATATGAGGATTAAGTTATAGTAACTCTAAAGCCTCGTACACACGATCCGATTGTTGGCCAACCAAGCGTCAGACTTTTCTCAAAAGGGCGTGTGCCTGGATTTTGTCTTGCATACTAACGGCACACAATTGTCGGCCAACAAACACGAACATAGTGACATACTAGACATACTACAAGACTGCAAAGAGGAAGTTAATTTCGCAAGCACCACCCTTTGGGCTTCTTCTGCTAATTTTGTGTTAGTAGAAGTTTGGTGAGTGCTGATTCACGCTTTTCAGTTCGTGCTTTTTCGTTCGTCAACCATGTTGCGGAATCAGAGGAGAGAACGTGCTATTATTGGGCTTGGAGTTATTGCTTTGACCCAAGTCCAGTCCAGGAACAGGAGGACGAGGAGTTCTTGGACCAAAATTTGGTTGCTTAATCGTGATCAATTATGTCATATGCCATATGCCAGTTCCAGGAGAATAATCCGGATGATTTTCGGAATTAACTCCGGATGACGGACCCCTGCTCTCACCAACTCTTGGCATTGGTGACGGACGGACGTTTTTTCAGGAGCAGTGATTTTAATAATGCTTAAAGTGAAACAATAAAAGTGTAATATTCCTTTAAATTTCGTACCTGGGGGGTGTCTATAGTATGCCTGTAAAGTGACGCATGTTTCCCGTGTTTAGAACAGTCCGAGACCAAAATTACATTTCTAAAGGAAAAAAAGTAATTTAAAAGTACTCGCGGCTATAATGAATTGTTGGTCCCGGCAATACACATAAAAGTTAATTGATAAAAACGGCATGGGATTCCCCCACAGGGGAACCCCAAACCAAAATTTTAAAAAAAATGCGTGGGGGTCCCCCCAAATTCCATACCAGGCCCTTATCCGAGCACACAACCTGGCAGGCCGCAGGAAAAAAGGGGGGATGAGTGAGCGCCCACCCTCCTGAACCGTACCAGGCCACATGCCCTCAACATTGGGAGGGTGCTTAGGTGTAGCCCCCCAAAGCACCTTGTTCCCATGTTGATGGGGAGAAGGGCCTCATCCCAGGTGGCTGGTAGCCAGGTGGTCCCGCCCCCCCTCTGACGTTATGGGGAAGCGATAGGGGTGTCCCTGTGCGTCAGAGGGGGGCGGGGTCACCCAGCAACATCATCATGTGGCCCCGCTCTCAGTTATAAAAGAGCTGTCACCTGAGAGGCCGGTCATTACAGCGGTGCCTCCCATGGAGGCAGATCATAGGCGGTGTGCGGCTTTTTTTATTTCTTTTTCGGTCCGTCGGAGTGAGAGAAGAAGAAGAAGACTTTGTGTGACAGTTTTAATTTTATATTTTTTTAATAAAGGACTTGTCCCAAGGTGTGTATTGTCTTTTTTTTTACCATTTTCACACATTTTTTGTGAAATGGTAGGGGCACTTTAAGCATAGTACAATATTGATAATTATGTAATCAACAAATTAATACAATACATTAGCAAACATTAATACATAGAATGTGATCTTAAAGGTAAAAACTTATCACTAATATAGTTTGTCTGCAGTACTTGAATAATGGCTGAGCAGGTCTCTGGAATAATGAGTCCCAGAGCCTGGGAGGAGATCCCAGTGGTAAACTTGAGGTCCTGGAGACTTCTCCCCGTCACCAAGTACCGCAAGGTGGCTATGAGCCTTTGCTCAGGAGTGATGGCAAGCCTCATGCATGTGTCCTGCTTCTTAATATAGGGGGTCACCAATAGGGATAAGCCAAACACCCCCTGGTTCGGTTTGCAACAGAACATGCGAACAGGCAAAAAATTTGTTGGAACACGCGAACACCGTTAAAATCTATAGGACACAAACATGAAAAATCAAAAGTGCTAATTTTAAAGGCTTATATGCAAGTTATTGTCTTAAAAAGTGTTTGGGGACCTGGGTCCTGCCCCAGGGGACATGTATCAATGCAAAAAAAAGTTTTAAAAACAGCCGTTTTTTCGGGATCAGTGATTTTAATAATGCTTAAAGTGAAACAATAAAAGTATACTATTCCCTGAAATTTTGTACCTGGAGTGGTGCACTGTGATTGTGAAATTTTCCCTGCAGCTGCCAGCAATCTATCCCTGTGGACGGAGCCACCCTGGTCTGCCTGGTCTGCCTGGCTATCCTGGTCATTCTCCCCCTATATTGTCCACCATATTAGGATTTCAACAAGATTGTGTGCCTGGTTCATTTACAAGCTTGCTGTTGGTAAGCATTTAATTTACCTGGTGGCAGATTTTTTCACGTGGTGACACTGGAAGCATTTATTGGCTTCATTGAACTTTATTGGACATTATTTGCATTTATATTTGGATTTCAATCCACTGATGTGATTTCTCTCATTATTTTATTTTCACATGGACTTTACTTTCACATGGGTTGTGTTTAATGTTTTTTCTTTTTCTTTTTGATATTTATGTGGATCCCTTCGAGATCTATATATATTGTATCACACTTGTTTGCAGCGCGGTTCTTATTTTTACCTTTTTTCATGTGACAACACAGAAGAAATGACACTTTGCCGTAATGAGTGTACAGCTTGTACAACAGTGTAAATTTGCTGTCCCCTCAAAATAACTCAACACACAGCCATTAATGTCTAAACTGCCCTAAGTGAAATGTCCAAATCGGGCCCAAAGTGTCAACATTTTGTGTGGCCATCATTATTTTCCAGCACTGCCTTAACCCTCTTGGGAATGGAGTTCACCAGAGCTTCACAGATTGCCACTGGAGTCCTCTTCCATTCCTCCATGACGACATCATGGAGCTGGTGGATGTTAGAGAACTTGTGCTCCTCCACCTTACGTTTGAGGATGCCCCACAGAAAGTCAATGGGGTTTAGGTCTGGAGACATGCTTGGCCAGTTCATCACCTTTACCCTCAGCTTCTTTAGCAAGGCAGTGGTAATCTTGGAGGTGTGTTTGGGGTTGTAATCATGTTGGAATACTGCCCTGCGGCCCAGTCTCCGAAGGGAGGGGATCATGCTCTGCTTCAGTATGTCACAGTACATGTTGGCTAGGGATGAGCCGAACACCCCCCTGTTCGGTTTGCACCAGAACTTGCGAACAGGCAAAAAATTTGTTCGAACACGCGAACACCGTTAAAGTCTATGGGACACGAACATAAATAATCAAAATTGCTAATTTTAAAGGCTTATATGCAAGTTATTGTCATAAAAAGTGTTTGGGGACCTGGCTCCTGCCCTAGGGGACATGGATCAATGCAAAAAAAAGTTTTAAAAACGGCGGTTTTTTCGGGAGCAGTGATTTTAATAATGCTTAAAGTGAAACAATAAAAGTGTAATATCCCTTTAAATTTCGTACCTGGGGGGTGTCTATAGTATGCCTGTAAAGGGGTGCATGTTTCCCGTGTTTAGAACAGTCTGACAGCAAAATGACATTTCAAAGGAAAAAAAGTCATTTAAAACTACTCGCGGCTATTATTGAATTGCCGGTCCGACAATACACATAAAAGTTAATTGATAAAAAATCCCCCCCTCTTTTCCTGCGGCCTGCCAGGTTGCATGCTCGGATAAGGGTCTGGTATAGGTTTTGAGGGGGACCCCATGCAATTTTTATTTTTTTTAACTTTGGCCGGGGTTCCCCTTAATATCCATACCAGACCTGAAGGGCCTGGTATGGAATTTAGGGGGACCCCCACGTCATTTTTTTTTTAAAATTTTGGTTCGGCGTTCCCCTGTGGGGAATTCCCATGCCGTTTTTATCAATGAACTTTTATGTGTATTGTCGGACCGGCAATTCATTATAGCCGCGAGTAGTTTTAAATGACTTTTTTTCCTTTGAAATGTCATTTTGCTGTCAGACTGTTCTAAACACGGGAAACATGCGCCCCTTTACAGGCATACTATAGACACACCCCAGGTACGAAATTTAAAGGGATATTACACTTTTATTGTTTCACTTTAAGCATTATTAAAATCACTGCTCCCGAAAAAAACGGCCGTTTTAAAAACTTTTTTTTGCATTGATCCATGTCCCCTGGGGCAAGACCCAGGTCCCCAAACACTTTTTATGACAATACCATGCATATAAGCCTTTAAAATTAGCACTTTTGATTTCTCCCATAGACTTTTAAAAGGTGTTCCGCGGCTTTCGAATTTGCCGCGAACACCCCAAATTGTTCGCTGTTGGGCAAACATGAGTTTGACTCAAACTCGAAGCTCATCGCTAATGTTGGCATTCATGGTTCTCTCAATGAACTGTACAGTAGCTCCCCAATGGCGGCAGCAATCATGAAGCCCCAGATCATGACACTCCCACCACCATGCTTGACTGTAGGCAAGACACACTTGTCTTTGTACTCCTCACCTGGTTGCCACCACACACGCTTGACACCATCTGAACCAAATACGTTTTTCTTGGTCTTATCAGACCACAGAACATGATTACAGTAATCCATGTCCTTAGTCTGCATGTCTTCAGCAAACAGTTTGCTGGCTTTCTTGTGCATCAGCTTTAGAAGAGGCTTCCTTCTGGGGCGACAGCCATGCAGACCAATTTGATGCAGTGTGCGGCGTATGGTCTGAGCACTTACAGGCTGACCCCCCCACCCCTTCAACCTCTGCAGAAATGCTGGCAGCACTCATACGTCTATTTCCCAAAGACAACCTCTGGATATGAGGCTGAGCACGTGCACTCGACTTCTTTGGTCGACCATGGCGAGGCCTGTTCTGAGTGGAAGCTGTCCTGTTAAACCACTGTATGGTCTTGGCCACCATGCTGCAGCTCAGTTTCAGGGTCTAGGCAATCTTTTTATAGCCTAGGCCATCTTTATGTAGAGCAACAATTCTTTTTTTCAGATCCTCAGAGAGTTCTTTGCCATGGGGTGCCATCTTGAACTTCCAGTGACCAGTATGAGAGAGTGAGAGCAATAACACCAAATTTAACACACCTGCTTCCCATTCACACCTGAGACCTTGTAACACTATTGAGTCACATGACACTGGGGAGGGAAAATGGCTAATTGGGCACAATTTGGACATTTTCACTTAGGGGTGTACTCACTTTTGTTGCCAGCAGTTTAGACATTAATGGCTGTGTGTTGAGTTATGTTGAGGGGACAGCAAATTTATACTGTTATACAAGCTGTACACTCACTACTTTACATTGAAGCAAAGTGTCATTTCTTCAGTGTTGTCATATGAAAAGATAGAATAAAAAATTTACAAAAATGTGAGGGGTGTACTCACTTTTGGGACATACTGTATGTATGAGGATTAAGTTATATAAACCCTAAGACTTGTGCAATATTGCTAAAATAGCTAACTAGTATTGGATGGGGATGTATATAAGTGCAAGGGCTTACTAATGTATAAAATATTGCTATTGTAAAAAAAAAAAACATATATTATTGTTTTAAATTATATTAAAAAAGGTTTATATACAGTATGTTTTTACCATATGAGTCAATATTGGATGTAGTACCTCTTTTTTAGCCCACCTCTTTAGATTTAAATGCCTGTGAGTGTGAATCTATGATCCAGTTTACAGGCTTGATTTTTTTAAAACACAGCCCAGTAGTAATGTCCAAATAAGATGCAAGTAATACATGTGCACAGTAATACACAAACAAAAAAGAAAAATACAGTGTCATGAATGCCCTCTTTTGAGTCATACTCTTTGTCGTAGGTCTCTTGTTCCTCCCCTCCTGTCATAGCTGATCACATGCATGGTTAGAGTATACACAGTTAAAACATTGTTTGGGTACACGGTCCTTCCTAGACTTTCTGACACAACCTTATACAGTTTCACGCAAACCAATGAATATACACTCATTGGGATTTTTTACCAAAGAAATGCAGAATACATTTTGGCCAAAATTCATGAAGAGATTTGAATTGTTTTCATTTTTTATGGATATGTTTTATAGAAGAACGTAAAAAATATTGTTTTTTTTTTCAAAATTAATTTTCTTTTTTTATTTATATAATAAAAAATGAAAAACGCAGATGTAATCAAATACCACCAAAAGAAAATTTTATTTGTGTGAAATAAATTATAGAAATTTAGTTTGGGTACAGTATTGCATGACCGCGCAATTGTCAGTTAAAATAGCACAGTGGCCGAACAGCAAAAAATGGCCACTTTCAGAGCTGAAGTGGTTAATTTCTACTAAGGTCTGAATACCTAGTCACCTCCGGCCTCCACCCATTGTTCCCCTTTAATTATCACCTCTCTCCCCCCTCCCCCCTATTCTTTTTCTTCTTTTCTCTTTCTAGCTTTCCATCTGCTATCGTAACTGTATACTTCACCCATAGCTGGTTTTACTGCCTTGTCTGATAATGCAGGTATCATACCCCAGTTGAATATTATGTAGCTTCTGGGTTTCCCATCTGATGCATACCGTTTCTTTTACAACTGACACTTTTTTAACGAAGCCTACTGGCTTTTGATAACCTCAAGGTTGTGATACTATACCAGCTATCTATGTATTGTTACCATTGTTTAACACTACTTTTTGTTCAATATTGTATTTCAATTATCATATCTGGACTCTGAGTATGAGTTTGGATGCATCTGTCACAATGACACAATTTGTACTTATACTGCGAGTTGTATTGTCTGCAAACAGAAAAATACAACAAAAACGCAAAGATTCCAAGATATCTGCTATTCATGAATTGGTGTAGGTCAGATACAAGTTTTCCTGATCTAGTTTCCTCAACTCTAATAACATCCAGTAGCTAAATTTATCAGATGAATCAATTACTCTTTTGGAAAGTAATCCAAATATCATTATGGGGTCACAAAGGATTGTTTCCTACAGCGAGTATAACTTGTTAGCAGCCTGACTAGAGTTTTTCTTTTTCCTTCTAAATCAACATTATTATAATTAGATTGATTGATTTCTCTCTATCTACTATATAAATGCTAAAGCTGAATTTTAGAGGAATGGGGTAATAAAGGAATAGGACAATAGCAGAAAATGTGTAGAAACACATTTGGGTCGCAGGAAGCAAGCAGCTCCAAAATGTGAAAAAAGCTGCTCCGTGGGAATTACAAGAACGATAGCTCCCTTTTCTGATGCCATTAAAGTGGCATTAGCCCTCGTTCACATTGACTGCAGATTTGAAAATCACACTATTTCAAAGCCGCATGTCAGTGTGACTTCTGGTGCAACTTGGAAGACACCTGTGCAGCTTCATGCACAGATGTCTATGCAAGTCACAGCCAAAATCAACAAAAGCAGTGCAAGAACTACTTTTTTAAATCGACGCAGCACTGCAAAGTCGGCGTCACACTGATTTGAACAGTGTGATTGCTGGCAATAGGATGCGACTTGTTGCATGATAAATCGCTCTAATGTGAACAAGGGCTTAAACCTTAATTTCTTTTCTTAAAATACCAAACATGCCTATACTTTTCTGCTCTATGCAATGCTTTTGCACAGAGAAGCTCGACCCTCTTCTTCTGTGTTAGAGCTCAGCGCTTTAGCATTTAAGCGTTTAAAAGCATTTTAGTGTTAAAGCTCAAAAAAAAAAAAAATATTAAAAGCCAGCAGCTACAAATACTGCAGCTGCTGACTTTTAATAAATGGCCACTTACCTGTCCCAGGGTCCAGCGATGTCGGCAGCCGACGCCGAGAACCCGCTCGGTTCTCGGCAGCTGCCGCCGCCATCCTAGGTGAGAGAATCAGGAAGTGAAGCGTTGCGGCTTCACTTCCCGGTTCCCTACTGCGCATGCGCGAGTCGCGCTGCGCATCATAACTGCGCATCGTAACCCTTCCTGGGAGCTGTGTGTTTCCAAGGAGACAGCGCGGAGGGACAGGAAGAGGCATAGACTCCCATGGGAGTCTATGCCGGAAGTGGGTGCAAATACCTGTCTTAGACAGGTATCTGCACCCCCCTCCCCCTGAAAGGTGCCTAATGTGACACCGGAGGGGAGGAGGGTTCCGAAAAGCGGAAGTTCCATTTTTGTGTGGAACTCTGCTTTAACTACCTTTCCAGAGAGTGGCAGGATCCCCTTATGGCCAACACAGTTTGGATTAGGGATGACTTCGAGTTCTAGTCGAACTCATGTTCGACTCGAACATCCAGTGAATAGATGAGTGATTCCGCGCCACAAAATATAAATAATAAATGGTAAATATTGCAGCTACACCCTAAACAAAAATGAATGGAATCATTGATGCATACATGTGAAAAAAAGGAAAAGGGTAGGGGAGCGCAAGAAAATATTATATAAATCAAAAAGAAACTAATTATTGTTCAATATATCCAAAAAAAAAAAAAAAAATACATTCAAGTAATGGATACCAGCCTGCTTGAGTGAAAAAGTTTTGAATAGACAAAAACATTCCCTGAAAACAAATTATATATATATGTGTTCAATAGTGATCTTAGCACATAATCAAAAAGACATATTCAATAAATCAAATAAAGTAAAGTGAAAAGTCCAACAAAATTCAAAAGTTGATTGTGATGAAATCCTGATGTGAATCTTGATATCAGAAAGAGTGAGCAGCAAAATCCCTTCACCATCACTGAGAATAACACACCAATGTGCTCATGGGAATAGGTGTACGCTTACCAGATGGAGTTGACCAATTTAATTAAAAAAAGGTCAAATAGGCTTTAGCAAGATAATGCTTGCTGCAATGGAAGGAATAAACCAAACTCTTGTCCTCACATCACAGGGTCTCACGCATGGGATATAAAATAGATGGAGAGGAACCGAACATAGTGTAACACCATTTATTTAAAAATACAAATAAAAACAAAGCATAGCCAAATGGCTACTCACATAGAAGGTGCCATCGCCCGGCACTGAGGCTAGGAAGCGTATCTTTTGGAGTGAGAAAATCAGCTCCGTGTGGAGGGATTCCCAAATGGTCGCGGCAACGGCGTGCGTTCCACCTTCGACGGACAAGCGAACCACGGAAGCCGGATGTGATGTAATTGCGTGACCAAGTACCGCCTCGACGTACGTTTCGTTAAACACGTCTTCAGGAAGCGTACTTTGGTCACTTAAGGAGAGACTTTAAATAATGTTGAATTTGCATAAGGGGAGGGGTTGAATGCTTCCCAGCCACAGTGCCTTATTCAGAACACCGTACAACCGTCTCCAACAACATCCGCAAACAAAGCGGTTCAGTAAAACCTCCACAACGAAATTGAATAATCTTAAATACTAGTACAAATGAAAAATATATATTTCAAAAGGACACCATATTAGTGATGCTATATTTTGCCAACTACTGGCTGCTAAAAAATAAAAAGCTAATGAAAAATTGGTAATGAATGATAAAAATTGAATAATGGCATTCTCACAATTGGAATTTAAAAAATCTAGAAAAAATGGCAGATACCCAACAGTTGCATGGATAAGGGCAAATTTAATAAAAAATATATATATATATATACCCTCGAAAACGGCATCAAAAAATTTTGGTACCGGTTACCTTGGATAACTAATTCAGAGGAGAAGATTGATATAATAAGGATCAGACAGAAAAACTAATCATTGGTCAAAAAACAATTAAGGTCCAGTTCGATATTTAAGCCATGTGGCTGCATCGTTTGTAAACGGTACAGCCACTGGGTCTCATTTTGAGAAACAGCCTTTTTAAGATCAGTGCCTCTCCAATTGGGGGCAATCTTATCAATACCGTAAAAAGTGAGTAAACGGGGGTCCCTATTGTGGACCATGCGAAAGTGGCGTGATACGCTGTGATTCAAAAAGCCTTTAGAAATATTAGCTACATGTTCGTTAATACGAACCCTCAATTTGCGGGTGGTACGCCCCACATACTGGATTGAACATGGGCACTCCAGCACATATGTGACATAGCTGGAATTACATGTGATCAGGGGTTTTATAGAGAATTCTTGTTGGGTGACTTTAGAATGAAATTTGGAAATCTTTTTCCCTACTCGATTGGTGGTGCGACAAGCTTTACATCTCGTGCAATAATGGAAACCCGATCCGTCCAGGAAAGTAGAAGGTTTCCTGGGAGGATCGGGTACGTTGGGGGCTATCATATTCCTAAGTCCCGGTGCCCGTCTATAGATAAACTTCGGTCTCGGGGGGAGTAAAGTCTGTAAGTCTCTATCCCTACAAAGTATAGGCCAGTATTTTTGGAATATTTTCTCCACTCCTTTGTACTGACGATGAAAACCTGATATAAAGGGGATGTCCCCCAGGGAGGGTACTTTGTCCTTAGGGACTAGAAGAGAGTCTCTATTCATGGCCAAAACTTGGTTTTTGGTCTTAGTGAGATTATTAAGAGAATAGCCCTTCTCATGAAACCTATGGGTGAGGATCTCGGATTGTGTATGGTAGTCAACAATGTCATCACAATTTCTCCTGATGCGCATATACTGCCCCTTCGGGACTGCTCCCAGCCATTGTGGGTGGTGACAGCTATTGACTGGTACAAATCCATTGCGGTCAGTAGCCTTAAAAAAAGTTTTAGAGACCAACCTATCCCCTTGTTTGGTTAAAGTGAGATCTAGATAATTAATAGTATCCCAACTGGATTCAGCAGTAAACTTGAGTCCATAGGAGTTGTTGTTCAGACCCAAAAGGAATTTTTGAAAATCAGATATAGTGCCCTCCCACAAAAGAATGACGTCGTCAATGTACCTTTTATAGTATTTTAACGATTTGTTAGGTTGGTAATAGATGGTTTCCTGTTCCCATTTGTTGAGCACTATATTTGCTACACTGGGGGCATACCTAGCCCCCATAGCAACTCCTTTTACTTGGTTGAAGAACTGATGGAGTGCCCAAAAATAATTATTCCCCATGGCCAACTTCAATCCTTCAACCAGAAATTCTATTTGCAACAGTTTAAGTTTTGATTGATCCATAAGTGCTAGTTTCACTGCTACCAGGGCATCTTGTTGTTTAATATTGGTATAGAGTGATTCTATATCAATAGTCACTAAGAGAGTGTTTGCAGATATTGTAATACCTTGTAAGGATTGAATCAGATCTCGGCTATCTTTCAAATATGATTGTCCACAGATGACCAGTGGCTGTAGGTAAATATCCAAATATTCTCCTACGCGGGAAAATAGAGACCCTATCCCGCTCACTATGGGTCGACCGGGAGGTTTTTCTTTGCATTTGTGTATCTTGGGTAATATATATAAAACTGGAATGCGTGGGGCTCGGGGAATAAGATAGTGGGCTTCCTTTTTGTTCAGAATATTTAACTGTAGACCCTTGTTTACCCAACAAGAGAGCTGTGTTGTATATTGTGGTGTAGGGTCTGACAACAAGGGTTTGTAGGTGGTGGTATCTTGTAATAATCTTTGCATCTCCAAATTATAATTCTCTTTGCTAAGGACTACTACTCCTCCCCCTTTATCCGCCGGTCGGACTACTATTTGTTTATTATTTTCTAATTTTTTAATACCTTCACGGATAGACTGGTTGGCACCAAGTTTTGGGATTTTTAGTGATCTTACTTCCTCTTGGACCATATTTTTAAACACTTCAATATGGTGATGAGTGTTTTTCTTAGGATTAAATACTGAGTTGTTCTTGAGTCCACTGTGCAAATAAGTGGTCTCGATCCCATTGGGAGGGGAAGGGGTATTTGGTTGTGAAGAAAAATGTTTTTTGATATTCAGTTTCCTGATAAATTTCTCTATATCAACAAATATGTCAAACTTGTTGATATTTTTACTGGGTGCAAATTTTAGCCCTTGCGATAATACCAATAATTCTTCCTCTGAGAGATCTACTCCAGATAAATTAAAAATCCCTGTATTCAATTGTCCCGTTTTCTTTTTCTTTCTCCTTCTCCCTCTGCTACCTCTTTTTCTGTAGGTTCTTTGGAAAATTGGGGTGTAGTGGGTAGGATCCTGTAGGGTCCTTTCCATTCCCTCCATTCCCCCCCTGGTTGATGATAATTGTATGAATTATAGGGTCGACCTCGATGGTTACCTCTATAATTACCTCTAGGGGGTCTAGGTTGGTAATAATTGGGTTCTGGATTATGATATTGATAATCATAATCAGATGGTCTATTAGACAAAGGTGCAAACCTGTTATATGTAGGTACCATATATGGTGCTGGATAAGGATAATTATTATGATTCTGTGGGGGGTAATTTTTTCCCCTCTGAGGGGGATTAGTTTTGGGGTGAGAGGCTGCTTTATTAGGGGTTCTCGCTGAAGTGTGAGGAGTCGCCCTTTTGTTGAAGTCTTTGGTTAATTGACTAACCGCATTATGCATCTCCAGGTCTCGCTCAGCTGGGGGTGCATTGGAATTGTTTGGGATTAAATCAGTTTGCCACTTATACACCTGATTCTGTTCAAAGTCTTTAATATCTCTCTGGTATTTCTTGAGTTTCTTCTGCTGAATGTCAGTATCATATTTGGACAAATGGGTATGCAACTGTTGGGCTTTATCTAAAAATTCCTTAGTTCCTTGGAATGGTTCCATTTTTTCTTTAAGCTCAGAAATTTTGGCTTCGAGGATGCGTCCCTTGGCTTGACGCCTCCTAACCATCATTTGCATAAGTTTTTGCTCGCAAGCATTGAAAAACTGGAACCATTCGTCTAAAAGTGTAGGGTCCTCAACTCCATCATTAGGGTAAATATCCCACCGTAATCTCCTGGGGGTGAGGTTTTTTTCAATATATAAATCAAAAGAGGCTATGTCCCACCATAGCCTGACCTGTTTCTCCATATCTGATTGTAGTTGTTTAAAACCTATTTCAAGATCTAAATTAGGGCTGGGTGCTTTTTGAAATAATTCTTCAATATTAATCTGGCGTCCTTTCATAAAATTAAAGACGTCCATGGCTGCGTGAATAAAGATCCCAAAAAAGAAACAATAAATTTTGGAAACAAACCAGTGAATAGATGAGTGATTCCGCGCCACAAAATATAAATAATAAATGGTAAATATTGCAGCTACACCCTAAACAAAAATGAATGGAATCATTGATGCATACATGTGAAAAAAAGGAAAAGGGTAGGGGAGCGCAAGAAAATATTATATAAATCAAAAAGAAACTAATTATTGTTCAATATATCCAAAAAAAAAAAAAAAAAAAAAAAAAAAAAAAAAAAAAAAAATACATTCAAGTAATGGATACCAGCCTGCTTGAGTGAAAAAGTTTTGAATAGACAAAAACATTCCCTGAAAACAAATTATATATATATGTGTTCAATAGTGATCTTAGCACATAATCAAAAAGACATATTCAATAAATCAAATAAAGTAAAGTGAAAAGTCCAACAAAATTCAAAAGTTGATTGTGATGAAATCCTGATGTGAATCTTGATATCAGAAAGAGTGAGCAGCAAAATCCCTTCACCATCACTGAGAATAACACACCAATGTGCTCATGGGAATAGGTGTACGCTTACCAGATGGAGTTGACCAATTTAATTAAAAAAAGGTCAAATAGGCTTTAGCAAGATAATGCTTGCTGCAATGGAAGGAATAAACCAAACTCTTGTCCTCACATCACAGGGTCTCACGCATGGGATATAAAATAGATGGAGAGGAACCGAACATAGTGTAACACCATTTATTTAAAAATACAAATAAAAACAAAGCATAGCCAAATGGCTACTCACATAGAAGGTGCCATCGCCCGGCACTGAGGCTAGGAAGCGTATCTTTTGGAGTGAGAAAATCAGCTCCGTGTGGAGGGATTCCCAAATGGTCGCGGCAACGGCGTGCGTTCCACCTTCGACGGACAAGCGAACCACGGAAGCCGGATGTGATGTAATTGCGTGACCAAGTACCGCCTCGACGTACGTTTCGTTAAACACGTCTTCAGGAAGCGTACTTTGGTCACTTAAGGAGAGACTTTAAATAATGTTGAATTTGCATAAGGGGAGGGGTTGAATGCTTCCCAGCCACAGTGCCTTATTCAGAACACCGTACAACCGTCTCCAACAACATCCGCAAACAAAGCGGTTCAGTAAAACCTCCACAACGAAATTGAATAATCTTAAATACTAGTACAAATGAAAAATATATATTTCAAAAGGACACCATATTAGTGATGCTATATTTTGCCAACTACTGGCTGCTAAAAAATAAAAAGCTAATGAAAAATTGGTAATGAATGATAAAAATTGAATAATGGCATTCTCACAATTGGAATTTAAAAAATCTAGAAAAAATGGCAGATACCCAACAGTTGCATGGATAAGGGCAAATTTAATAAAAAATATATATATATATATACCCTCGAAAACGGCATCAAAAAATTTTGGTACCGGTTACCTTGGATAACTAATTCAGAGGAGAAGATTGATATAATAAGGATCAGACAGAAAAACTAATCATTGGTCAAAAAACAATTAAGGTCCAGTTCGATATTTAAGCCATGTGGCTGCATCGTTTGTAAACGGTACAGCCACTGGGTCTCATTTTGAGAAACAGCCTTTTTAAGATCAGTGCCTCTCCAATTGGGGGCAATCTTATCAATACCGTAAAAAGTGAGTAAACGGGGGTCCCTATTGTGGACCATGCGAAAGTGGCGTGATACGCTGTGATTCAAAAAGCCTTTAGAAATATTAGCTACATGTTCGTTAATACGAACCCTCAATTTGCGGGTGGTACGCCCCACATACTGGATTGAACATGGGCACTCCAGCACATATGTGACATAGCTGGAATTACATGTGATCAGGGGTTTTATAGAGAATTCTTGTTGGGTGACTTTAGAATGAAATTTGGAAATCTTTTTCCCTACTCGATTGGTGGTGCGACAAGCTTTACATCTCGTGCAATAATGGAAACCCGATCCGTCCAGGAAAGTAGAAGGTTTCCTGGGAGGATCGGGTACGTTGGGGGCTATCATATTCCTAAGTCCCGGTGCCCGTCTATAGATAAACTTCGGTCTCGGGGGGAGTAAAGTCTGTAAGTCTCTATCCCTACAAAGTATAGGCCAGTATTTTTGGAATATTTTCTCCACTCCTTTGTACTGACGATGAAAACCTGATATAAAGGGGATGTCCCCCAGGGAGGGTACTTTGTCCTTAGGGACTAGAAGAGAGTCTCTATTCATGGCCAAAACTTGGTTTTTGGTCTTAGTGAGATTATTAAGAGAATAGCCCTTCTCATGAAACCTATGGGTGAGGATCTCGGATTGTGTATGGTAGTCAACAATGTCATCACAATTTCTCCTGATGCGCATATACTGCCCCTTCGGGACTGCTCCCAACCATTGTGGGTGGTGACAGCTATTGACTGGTACAAATCCATTGCGGTCAGTAGCCTTAAAAAAAGTTTTAGAGACCAACCTATCCCCTTGTTTGGTTAAAGTGAGATCTAGATAATTAATAGTATCCCAACTGGATTCAGCAGTAAACTTGAGTCCATAGGAGTTGTTGTTCAGACCCAAAAGGAATTTTTGAAAATCAGATATAGTGCCCTCCCACAAAAGAATGACGTCGTCAATGTACCTTTTATAGTATTTTAACGATTTGTTAGGTTGGTAATAGATGGTTTCCTGTTCCCATTTGTTGAGCACTATATTTGCTACACTGGGGGCATACCTAGCCCCCATAGCAACTCCTTTTACTTGGTTGAAGAACTGATGGAGTGCCCAAAAATAATTATTCCCCATGGCCAACTTCAATCCTTCAACCAGAAATTCTATTTGCAACAGTTTAAGTTTTGATTGATCCATAAGTGCTAGTTTCACTGCTACCAGGGCATCTTGTTGTTTAATATTGGTATAGAGTGATTCTATATCAATAGTCACTAAGAGAGTGTTTGCAGATATTGTAATACCTTGTAAGGATTGAATCAGATCTCGGCTATCTTTCAAATATGATTGTCCACTACACCCCAATTTTCCAAAGAACCTACAGAAAAAGAGGTAGCAGAGGGAGAAGGAGAAAGAAAAAGAAAACGGGACAATTGAATACAGGGATTTTTAATTTATCTGGAGTAGATCTCTCAGAGGAAGAATTATTGGTATTATCGCAAGGGCTAAAATTTGCACCCAGTAAAAATATCAACAAGTTTGACATATTTGTTGATATAGAGAAATTTATCAGGAAACTGAATATCAAAAAACATTTTTCTTCACAACCAAATACCCCTTCCCCTCCCAATGGGATCGAGACCACTTATTTGCACAGTGGACTCAAGAACAACTCAGTATTTAATCCTAAGAAAAACACTCATCACCATATTGAAGTGTTTAAAAATATGGTCCAAGAGGAAGTAAGATCACTAAAAATCCCAAAACTTGGTGCCAACCAGTCTATCCGTGAAGGTATTAAAAAATTAGAAAATAATAAACAAATAGTAGTCCGACCGGCGGATAAAGGGGGAGGAGTAGTAGTCCTTAGCAAAGAGAATTATAATTTGGAGATGCAAAGATTATTACAAGATACCACCACCTACAAACCCTTGTTGTCAGACCCTACACCACAATATACAACACAGCTCTCTTGTTGGGTAAACAAGGGTCTACAGTTAAATATTCTGAACAAAAAGGAAGCCCACTATCTTATTCCCCGAGCCCCACGCATTCCAGTTTTATATATATTACCCAAGATACACAAATGCAAAGAAAAACCTCCCGGTCGACCCATAGTGAGCGGGATAGGGTCTCTATTTTCCCGCGTAGGAGAATATTTGGATATTTACCTACAGCCACTGGTCATCTGTGGACAATCATATTTGAAAGATAGCCGAGATCTGATTCAATCCTTACAAGGTATTACAATATCTGCAAACACTCTCTTAGTGACTATTGATATAGAATCACTCTATACCAATATTAAACAACAAGATGCCCTGGTAGCAGTGAAACTAGCACTTATGGATCAATCAAAACTTAAACTGTTGCAAATAGAATTTCTGGTTGAAGGATTGAAGTTGGCCATGGGGAATAATTATTTTTGGGCACTCCATCAGTTCTTCAACCAAGTAAAAGGAGTTGCTATGGGGGCTAGGTATGCCCCCAGTGTAGCAAATATAGTGCTCAACAAATGGGAACAGGAAACCATCTATTACCAACCTAACAAATCGTTAAAATACTATAAAAGGTACATTGACGACGTCATTCTTTTGTGGGAGGGCACTATATCTGATTTTCAAAAATTCCTTTTGGGTCTGAACAACAACTCCTATGGACTCAAGTTTACTGCTGAATCCAGTTGGGATACTATTAATTATCTAGATCTCACTTTAACCAAACAAGGGGATAGGTTGGTCTCTAAAACTTTTTTTAAGGCTACTGACCGCAATGGATTTGTACCAGTCAATAGCTGTCACCACCCACAATGGTTGGGAGCAGTCCCGAAGGGGCAGTATATGCGCATCAGGAGAAATTGTGATGACATTGTTGACTACCATACACAATCCGAGATCCTCACCCATAGGTTTCATGAGAAGGGCTATTCTCTTAATAATCTCACTAAGACCAAAAACCAAGTTTTGGCCATGAATAGAGACTCTCTTCTAGTCCCTAAGGACAAAGTACCCTCCCTGGGGGACATCCCCTTTATATCAGGTTTTCATCGTCAGTACAAAGGAGTGGAGAAAATATTCCAAAAATACTGGCCTATACTTTGTAGGGATAGAGACTTACAGACTTTACTCCCCCCGAGACCGAAGTTTATCTATAGACGGGCACCGGGACTTAGGAATATGATAGCCCCCAACGTACCCGATCCTCCCAGGAAACCTTCTACTTTCCTGGACGGATCGGGTTTCCATTATTGCACGAGATGTAAAGCTTGTCGCACCACCAATCGAGTAGGGAAAAAGATTTCCAAATTTCATTCTAAAGTCACCCAACAAGAATTCTCTATAAAACCCCTGATCACATGTAATTCCAGCTATGTCACATATGTGCTGGAGTGCCCATGTTCAATCCAGTATGTGGGGCGTACCACCCGCAAATTGAGGGTTCGTATTAACGAACATGTAGCTAATATTTCTAAAGGCTTTTTGAATCACAGCGTATCACGCCACTTTCGCATGGTCCACAATAGGGACCCCCGTTTACTCACTTTTTACGGTATTGATAAGATTGCCCCCAATTGGAGAGGCACTGATCTTAAAAAGGCTGTTTCTCAAAATGAGACCCAGTGGCTGAACCGTTTACAAACGATGCAGCCACATGGCTTAAATATCGAACTGGACCTTAATTGTTTTTTGACCAATGATTAGTTTTTCTGTCTGATCCTTATTATATCAATCTTCTCCTCTGAATTAGTTATCCAAGGTAACCGGTACCAAAATTTTTTGATGCCGTTTTCGAGGGTATATATATATATATATTTTTTATTAAATTTGCCCTTATCCATGCAACTGTTGGGTATCTGCCATTTTTTCTAGATTTTTTAAATTCCAATTGTGAGAATGCCATTATTCAATTTTTATCATTCATTACCAATTTTTCATTAGCTTTTTATTTTTTAGCAGCCAGTAGTTGGCAAAATATAGCATCACTAATATGGTGTCCTTTTGAAATATATATTTTTCATTTGTACTAGTATTTAAGATTATTCAATTTCGTTGTGGAGGTTTTACTGAACCGCTTTGTTTGCGGATGTTGTTGGAGACGGTTGTACGGTGTTCTGAATAAGGCACTGTGGCTGGGAAGCATTCAACCCCTCCCCTTATGCAAATTCAACATTATTTAAAGTCTCTCCTTAAGTGACCAAAGTACGCTTCCTGAAGACGTGTTTAACGAAACGTACGTCGAGGCGGTACTTGGTCACGCAATTACATCACATCCGGCTTCCGTGGTTCGCTTGTCCGTCGAAGGTGGAACGCACGCCGTTGCCGCGACCATTTGGGAATCCCTCCACACGGAGCTGATTTTCTCACTCCAAAAGATACGCTTCCTAGCCTCAGTGCCGGGCGATGGCACCTTCTATGTGAGTAGCCATTTGGCTATGCTTTGTTTTTATTTGTATTTTTAAATAAATGGTGTTACACTATGTTCGGTTCCTCTCCATCTATTTTATATCCCATGCGTGAGACCCTGTGATGTGAGGACAAGAGTTTGGTTTATTCCTTCCATTGCAGCAAGCATTATCTTGCTAAAGCCTATTTGACCTTTTTTTAATTAAATTGGTCAACTCCATCTGGTAAGCGTACACCTATTCCCATGAGCACATTGGTGTGTTATTCTCAGTGATGGTGAAGGGATTTTGCTGCTCACTCTTTCTGATATCAAGATTCACATCAGGATTTCATCACAATCAACTTTTGAATTTTGTTGGACTTTTCACTTTACTTTATTTGATTTATTGAATATGTCTTTTTGATTATGTGCTAAGATCACTATTGAACACATATATATATAATTTGTTTTCAGGGAATGTTTTTGTCTATTCAAAACTTTTTCACTCAAGCAGGCTGGTATCCATTACTTGAATGTATTTTTTTTTTTTTTTGGATATATTGAACAATAATTAGTTTCTTTTTGATTTATATAATATTTTCTTGCGCTCCCCTACCCTTTTCCTTTTTTTCGACTCGAACATCGGCTGTTCGCAAGTTCACCGAACAGCGAACAATTTGGGGCGTTCACGGCAAATTCAAAAGCCGCGGAACACCCTTTAAAAGTCTATGGAAGAAATCAAAAGTGCTAATTTTAAAGGCTTATATGCATGGTATTATCATAAAAAGTGTTTGGGGACCTGGGTCCTGCCCCAGGGGACATGTATCAATGCAAAAAGAAGTTTTAAAAATAGCCTTTTTTTTCGGGAGCAATGATTTTTAATAATGCTTAAAGTGAAACAATAAAAGTGTAATATTCCTTTACATTTTGTACCTGGGGGATTTCTATAGTATGCCTGTAAAGGGGCGCATGTTTCCCGTGTTTAGAACAGTGTGACAGCAAAATGACGTTTCAAAGGAAAAAAAGTCATTTAAAACTACTCGCGGCTATAATGAATTGTCGGTCTGACAATACACATAAAAGTTCATTGATAAAAACGGCATGGGATTTCCCCACAGGGGAACCCCGAACCAAAATAAAAAAATGCATGGGGGTCCCCCTAAATTCCATACCAGGCCCTTCAGGTCTGGTATGGATATTAAGGGGAACCCTGCGCCAACATTTAAAAAAAAATGATGCGGGGGTCCCCTTCAAAATCCATACCAGACCCTTAAGGTCTGGTATGGATTTTAAGGGGAACCCTGCACCAAAATTAAAGAAAAAATGGTGTGGGGTCCCCCCAAAAATCCATACCAGACCCTTATCCGAGCACGCAACCTGGCAGGCCACAGGAAAAGAGGGGGGACGAGAGAGCGCCCCCTCTCCTGAACGCTACCAGGCCACATGCCCTCAACATTGGGAGGGTGCTTTGAGGTAGCCCCCCAAAGCACCTTGTCCCCATGTTGATGGGGAGAAGGGCCTCATCCCCACAACCCTTGCCCGGTGGTTGTGGGGGTCTGCGGGTGGGGGCTTATCAGAATCTGAAAGCCCCCTTTAACGAGGGGACCCCCAGATCCTGGCCCCCCCTGTGTGAATGGGTAATGGGGTACATATGTACCCCAACTATTTCACAAAAAAAGTGTCAAAAAGGTTAAAAAACACAAGAGACGGTTTTTGACAAGTCCTTTATTCATTTCTTCTTCTTTCAGCTTCTTCTTCCATCTTCTATCTTCTGGTGTTCCTTCGGTTTTCTTCTTCTTCCTCCATCTTCTTCATCTTCTTCTTCTCCATCTTCTTTATCCTCCGCTCTTCTCGTCCCGCATCTTCCTCCAGGCTTCTTCTCCGCTCCGTCCGCATGATCCGCCTCAATAGGAGTCTTCAGCCGTGTGACGCTTCTCCTCTTCTGACATTTCTTATATAATGGAGGGCGGGGCCACCTGGTGATCCTGTCCTCCTTTGACGCACAGGGAATTCACGGGACTTCCCTGTGGCTTTCTCCGTGTTGTCAGAGGGGGTGGGGTCACCCGGTGGCCCCGCTCTCCGTTATATAAGAAATGTCAGAAGAGGCGAATCTGGAAGCCCCCTTTAACAAGGGGACCCCCCAGATCCCCAAGTTCACCATCTCCTGTTCGTAGAACCCAGAAGATGCTATCTGTGCTGGGCAGAGGTTATCAGAGCTCTGCCCTGTTGTCAGCACTTCAGCTTTAGGCATGGCAATCTCTAGATTTTCCACTGCCAATTCTCGGGCATGCTGCTGGACAGGCACATTCCTCCATCTAAGATCAACCCATGCAGAAACTACTTTAAAAACCTGTCTAGTGTGTTTTTTTATTGACACTTTTTTCCCCAGATGAATGTGTAGGAGTACGATGTACCCCATACTCATTCACAGAGGGTGGGGGGCCAGGATCTGGGGGCCCCCTTATTAAAGGTGGCTCCCGGATTCTGCCCGCAGACCCCGACAACGTACAGCCAGGGTTGTCGGGAAGAGGCCCTTGTCCTCATCAACATAGGGACAAGGTGCTTTGGGGTGGGGGGCCTCAGGGCGCCCCCCTTCCCCAAAGCACCCACCCCCCATGTTGAGGGCATGTGGCCTGGTACGGTTCAGGAGGGGGGCGCTCGCTCATCCCCACCCCCTTTCCTGCGTGCTCGGATAAGGGTCTGCTATGGATTTTGGGGGGACCCCCACGCCGTTTTTTCGGCGTAGGGGGTTCCCCTTAAAATCCATACCAGACCTTAAGGGACATTGTCGCCTCCCTCTCGTGCTCGCTGCAATAGGAAAATGTGTTTTTCCTATTGCAACGAGCGTGAGATGAATAGTACCCTGTCGCTGAGAATCAGCGCAATAGGATCCTGCTGGAAACATTCTCGCGGGCAGGTGCTGTAGCTGCCCTTGCGTCGTATTTGGTCCGTCAGACCAGCATACAGATGAACGGGCTGCACAATAGGAACTGGGTCCGGCAGAGTTCCGGTGGAAAGATTTGAAACATGTTTTAAATCTAACGTCCGTCGGATTTTCGACCGAAAAGGTGCATCGGAAGTCCGATGAAGCCCACACATGGTCAGATTGTCCGATCGGCCCATCGGACCAGTCCGGTCGAAAAGTCAGCTCGTGTGTACAGGGCATAACAATACACCTGTAACCAGAAACAGAATTAACATGAGCTAATTAACTAATCCCTTAAAGCAGCCGATGATAAACAAACTATAGTAGGAGTAGACTGTCCGGCTCCTACCCAGTTCTAGAGGCCAATGTGATCAGCTCTCTCAACTAATATGTTGACTTCAGAATCAAACAAACCAAGAATAGTCTTTACATATATCCTGGGAGATATTGTGGATAAATATTACTGTTCCATTTTAAGTAATCCAAGATATATCTTCTCAGGATGGCACAGGGTGACTTAGACATAAGAGGTGCATGGGGAGCTGAAACATGGGTTTCTCAACCTTTCCAAGGGATTCTTGGTTCCACGGGCCCTCCCTTCACAGGGCTTATTAACCAGTTGAAGACCAGGCATTTTCTGGCACTTTTTGTTTACATGTGAAAATCAGTTTTTTTTTTTTGCTAGAAAAATAGATAGAATCTTAAACATTATATATTGTTTTAAAGCAGAGGCCCTAGAGAATAAATTGGTGGGTTTGGCAATTTTTTATATCACATAGTATTTGCGCAGCGGTTTTCAAACGCAGTTTTCGGGAACAAAATTTTTTTAAAATACACTTTTAAAAATTTTAATGCAAAAAAAACCACAATACATAATCCATTTTTTTGTAAAATATAAAAGATGATGTTAAGCAGAGTAAATAGATACCACACATGTAATGCTTTAAAATTGTGCACGCCTGCACAACAGCGAAAAACAAAGTACATTTTACTATCTATAGGCAGCACTTTAAAAACCTTTACAGGTTACCACTTTAGATGTACAGAGGAGGTCTAGTGCTAGAATTACTGCCCATGATCTGCCGTTTCTGGTGATACCTCACATATGTGGGATGAACATGGTTTGCATGCGTTCAGGACCGACACACTCATTCATCTTTGCCTTTTTAAAATTCTTAATTTATATTAGTTTTACACTGTTGCTTTAAAATTATTATTTTTTGATTAGAGCCATCTTTTACTCATCTCATTCACATTGATGCAAAGGAGACTGTCTGTGTACAGACGACCACCATTTTGTTGAATAATAACAGAGTATTATTGGTAACTAGGATTAAAAAAGGTAATAACACAATTTAGCATTCAAAGTCAACAATAGTAAGGACTAGGCATAAGATAATGTTTGTCATGCAAATCAGCATAAACAGTAGTTTAAAACCTAGACATGTGTAGAAGGAAAGATTTGTTTAGTTTTGTTTCGATTTGTTGTTTACATACATTTTTTTTTTTTAGTTAAATTTGTTTAATCTGTTTAATTCCATTCAAAATTGAATTTATTCTATTCGAAATTCGAATTTTGGAAGATAGATATATTCTTTCTATTACATTCTATTATATTGTTTTTTCTGTCCTATTATTTATTTTCTATTCTTTTCTTTTCTATTATAGTCTATTCTTTTCTATTCTAATAGAATTCAAATTTATCTATTTAAAATTCAAATTTCAGAAAACAGTTATATTTTGTATATTCTTTCTATTTTATTCTACTATTTTCTATTCTATTATTTTATTTTCTATTCAATTTTTTTCTATTCTTTGCTTTTTCGAATTTGAATTTATCCTATTCAAATTGGAATTTCAGAAGATGGTTATATTCTATTTTATTCTATTCTAGTCTATTTTTTATTCTGGAGAACCCTGCGCCAACATTTTTAAAAAAAATGATGTGGGGGTCCCCCTCAAAATCCATACCAGACCCTTAAGGTCTGGTATGGATTTTAAGGGGAACCCTGCACCAAAATTAAAGAAAAAATGGTGTGGGGTCCCCCCAAAAATCCATACCAGACCCTTATCCGAGCACGCAACCTGGCAGGCCACAGGAAAAGAGGGGGGACGAGAGAGCGCCCCCTCTCCTGAACTCTACCAGGCCACATGCCCTCAACATTGGGAGGGTGCTTTGAGGTAGCCCCCCAAAGCACCTTGTCCCCATGTTGATGGGGAGAAGGGCCTCATCCCCACAACCCTTGCCCGGTGGTTGTGGGGGTCTGCGGGTGGGGGCTTATCAGAATCTGAAAGCCCCCTTTAACGAGGGGACCCCCAGATCCTGGCCCCCCTGTGTGAATTGGTAATGGGGTACATATGTACCCCAACTATTTCACAAAAAAAGTGTCAAAAAGGTTAAAAAACACAAGAGACGGTTTTTGACAAGTCCTTTATTCATTTCTTCTTCTTTCAGCTTCTTCTTCCATCTTCTTTCTTCTGGTGTTCCTTCGGTTTTCTTCTTCTTCCTCCATCTTCTTCATCTTCTTCTTCTCCATCTTCTTTATCCTCCGCTCTTCTCGTCCCGCATCTTCCTCCAGGCTTCTTCTCCGCTCCGTCCGCATGATCTGCCTCAGTAGGAGTCTTCAGCCGTGTGACGCTTCTCCTCTTCTGACATTTCTTATATAATGGAGGGCGGGGCCACCCGGTGACCCCGTCCTCCTTTGACGCACAGGGAATTCACTGGACTTCCCTGTGGCTTTCTCCGTGTTGTCAGAGGGGGTGGGGTCACCCGGTGGCCCCGCCCTCCGTTATATAAGAAATGTCAGAAGAGGCGAATCTGGAAGCCCCCTTTAACAAGGGGACCCCCAGATCCCCAGGTTCACCATCTCCTGTTCGTAGAACCCAGAAGATGCTATCTGTGCTGGGCAGAGGTTATCAGAGCTCTGCCCTGTTGTCAGCACTTCAGCTTTAGGCATGGCAATCTCTAGATTTTCCACTGCCGATTCTCGGGCATGCTGCTGGACAGGCACATTCCTCCATCCAAGATCAACCCATGCAGAAACTACTTTAAAAACCTGTCTAGTGTGTTTTTTTATTGACACTTTTTTCCCCAGGTGAATGTGTAGGGGTACGATGTACCCCATACTCATTCACATAGGGTGGGGGGCCAGGATCTGGGGGCCCCCTTATTAAAGGTGGCTCCCGGATTCCGCCCGCGGACCCCGACAACCTACGGCCAGGGTTGTCGGGAAGAGGCCCTTGTCCTCATCAACATAGGGACAAGGTGCTTTGGGGTGGGGGGCCTCAGGGCGCCCCCCTTCCCCAAAGCACCCACCCCCCATGTTGAGGGCATGTGGCCTGGTACGGTTCAGGAGGGGGGCGCTCGCTCATCCCCACCCCCTTTCCTGCGTGCTCGGATAAGGGTCTGCTATGGATTTTGGGGGGACCCCCACGCCGTTTTTTCGGCGTAGGGGGTTCCCCTTAAAATCCATACCAGACCTTAAGGGACATTGTCGCCTCCCTCTCGTGCTCGCTGCAATAGGAAAATGTGTTTTTCCTATTGCAGCGAGCGTGAGATGAATAGTACCCTGTCTCTGAGAACCAGCGCAATAGGATCGTGCTGGAAACATTCTCGCGGGCAGGTGCTGTAGCTGCCCTTGCGTCGTATTTGGTCCGTCAGAACAGCATACAGATGAACGGGCTTCACAATAGGAAATGGGTCCGGCAGAGTTCCGGTGGAAAGATTTGAAACATGTTTTAAATCTAACGTCCGTCGGATTTTCGACCGAAAAGGTGCGTCGGAAGTCCGATGAAGCCCACACATGGTCAGATTGTCCGATCGGCCCATCGGACCAGTCCGGTCGAAAAGTCAGCTCGTGTGTACAGGGCATAACAATACAACTGTAACCAGAAACAGAATTAACATGAGCTAATTAACTAATCACTTAAAGCAGCCGAGGATAAACAAACTATAGTAGGAGTAGACTGTCCGGCTCCTACCCAGTTCTAGAGGCCAATGTGATCAGCTCTCTCAACTAACATGTTGACTTCAGAATCAAACAAACCAAGAATAGTCTTTACATATATCCTGGGAGATATTGTGGATAAATATTACTGTTCCATTTTATGTAATCCAAGATATATCTTCTCAGGATGGCACAGGGTGACTTAGACATAAGAGGTGCATGGGGAGCTGAAACATGGGTTTCTCAACCTTTCCAAGGGATTCTTGGTTCCACGGGCCCTCCCTTCACAGGGCTTATTAACCAGTTGAAGACCAGGCATTTTCTGGCACTTTTTGTTTACATGTGAAAATCTGTTATTTTTTTTTGCTAGAAAAATAGATAGAATCTTAAACATTATATATTGTTTTAAAGCAGAGGCCCTAGAGAATAAATTGGTGGGTTTGGCAATTTTTTATATCACATAGTATTTGCGCAGCGGTTTTCAAACGCAGTTTTCGGGAACAAAATTTTTAAAAATACACTTTTTAAAAATTTTAATGCAAAAAAAAAACACAATACATAATCCGTTTTTTTTGTAAAATATAAAAGATGATGTTAAGCAGAGTAAATAGATACCACACATGTAATGCTTTAAAATTGTGCACGCCCGCACAACAGCGAAAAACAAAGTACATTTTACTATCTATAGGCAGCACTTTAAAAACCTTTACAGGTTACCACTTTAGATGTACAGAGGAGGTCTAGTGCTAGAATTACTGCCCATGATCTGCCGTTTCTGGTGATACCTCACATATGTGGGATGAACATGGTTTGCATGCGTTCAGGACCAACACACTCATTCATCTTTGCCTTTTTAAAATTATTAATTTATATTAGTTTTACACTGTTGCTTTAAAATTATTATTTTTTGATTAGAGCCATCTTTTACTCATCTCATTCACATTGATGCAAAGGAGACTGTCTGTGTACAGACGACCACCATTTTGTTGAATAATAACAGAGTATTATTTCAGGGACAACATTCAGAAATATTGCACAAACATGCTGCACATCATATAAGTGGCTCCAATAGGACACCGTTGAAGAGGTGGAGACTAAGCAGCTTTTTTTGCTAAATAAAATTTTGAGTTCCTAATTTCTGAGACAAAAGTGAGAAATATTTTACAGTTTCTATAGTCAGCACTGAAGCAGTTAGAGTAGGACACATTTTGATGTGCAACATGTCTGTGCTATATTTCTGTCTGTTTTCTCTGACATAATACACAGTATTTCTTGATAAAAAAGTAACTTGTCTCTCCTTTTTCAAATGTGGCCCATTAAAAATATTCTCACTATATTTTTGGAAGTTGTCTCTGACATAATGCACTGTCATTTTTATTTTCCTAATTTTGATTTTATTTAGAAGTTTTCCAAAACATAGGAAGCCTAGAATATAGCTTTACAAATATGAAAAAAATTATACAAAGATATATGCAAACTGAAAGCATTAGTGAAAATGGTTATATATGAAAACAAAGAAGCTGACAAACAGTGTCAGGCTAAGCATAATCATGATACCATAAGTGCCGGTTCACACAGGGGCGACCTGTCAGGTGCCTTAGCCGCCTGACAAGTTTTGTTCCATGCATTGTAACGGAACTTTTCTAATAGAAGCGACTCAAGTCGCTCCGACTTAGAAAAAGGTTCCTGTGGGGTTCCGTTTGGGGTGACTTCGGAGCAGCTTGCATTGACTTCAGACTTGATACAGAAGTTGTTTTGCAAGCCACGCTGAAGTCGCACTGTATGTGATGGCTTTAGATTCGGATGGCTTTAAAGGCGCCCCTGTGTGAACCAGCACTAACAGTAAAAGTGAGTGATTCACTAAAACAGGAGAGAGTGGGAGTGATAAACAGATGGATCGTTGTGCCTGCTGGAACCCTGATGCCATGCACAAGCACCCAGAGCAGGAGAACATAACAGTATGTCCTCCCAGAAAGACACTTGTCCCACCAATGCAGGAAGCTGTTAAATTGTATGTTTAGTGTACAGTCAAACCCTGAAGCCCTACAAGTTATGTATGACCCTAATTATCTACCTAGCTTTTGAGGGTTTTTGAAAAATAATTTATAAAGCGGAAAAGTAATTTTAAGGATGGGTTCACACCTATGCGAATTGGAAGCGCATTTCTCCGCATCCAATTCGCATTGCAGGAGAATATGACAAGCTCTCTATGGAGCCAGTATACATGTCTCCATAGCTGTGCATCTTTGCCTCAGTTTCAGGGCCGAATTCAGGCACGGATTCTGCCCTGATTCGTCCCTGAAATGGACAACAGGGACCGACAATGTTGCTGTGTGATCCGTGGCTGGTTTAGGTGTGAACCGCGCCTTAAACATATATATTAAATCTTTGCCATTACTGATGTTGATTTACTGAAGGTCTGGATAATGTCCATCTAGCAAAAAGCTCAAGTGAATGTGTTTGCTTTTGAAAGCCTAATGTCATGCAGGGTAATTAAAAAATGTACAGAATTTTACCTTGTAAATGATTGGATGATAGACATAAATACAGCTTCACTTTAATTACCAAGTTGAGTGAACATTTATTTTGTTAAGAGAAGATTCTTTTTGCAAAGTGAACAGTCCCTACATTTTAGGTAAATCAACCCCTATGTGTTTGTATACATTGTTTTTGCTACTATTTTTTAGTGTGAGGCTTGGTATTAAGTCTGTTTAGTGCTGTTCTAGGCATAATTTCTGCTTACTACAAATTTGAATTTATTTCTGTAGTTGCTCAGGGAGGATAATTACAGCTTAATGAGACATAATTAAGTTTATGGCATTTCTTTTCTTTAGAGGTGCTGCATAGTTATTTTTGAATAGAAAAAAAGAACACAGGTAAAAAAAAAGAAGGTCCACTTAATTTCAGTACCAACAGTCAAAGTAAAAAGTCGCAAATAGTAAAAGATTGAAGCGTTCTCTTTGGAATTAAATAGCATTTTATGTTCTTGTTACATGATAATTTTGATTCTCATTTTCAATTTATACTTCAAATGTGAAATGATAGATTTAATGATAGCTTTGAAAAACCTTTAAAGCGGTATAAAACCCAGAACCAAAAATTTTATATATTGCAGCTTACCAAGCATTAGATGTAGTGGCTGTATTATTTTTCTTTTATTTTTAGGCTCTTTCAATCTGTTTTCCTCTGGTGGCCAGTAATACACCTCCTGTATTAAAATTACCCCATTCTGGATGAATGAGCACAGGGGTATTTGGACAGCAGCATTGTCAGTCTGGGGGAGAGCGAAATGTTAGAAGTACTAGCAGATTTAAATACAGTAATGCCGCGTACACACGGTCTGACTTTTCGGCTACAAAAGTCTGACAGCCTGTCCGACAGACTTTCGATGGACTTTTGTCGGACTTTTGGCGGACTTGCGGCAGACTTTCTTACGAACGAACTTGCCTACATATGATCACACAAAAGTCAGACGGATTCGTACGTGATGACGTACACCAGACTAAAATAAGGAAGTTGATAGCCAGTAGCCAATAGCTGCCCTAGCGTGGGTTTTTGCCCGTCAGACTAGCACACAGACGAGCGGATTTCTGGGTCCGGCGTAGTTACGACGTAAAGATTTGAAGCATGTTTCAAATCTAAAGTCCGTCAGATTTGCGGCTGGAAAAGTCAGCTGAAAGTCCGGGGAAGCCCACACACGATCGGATTGTCAGCCAGCTTTAGTCCGTCGGTGTCCGTCGGACTTTTGTAGAAGAAAAGTCCGACCGTGTGTACACGGCATAACAGATTGAAGCTGAACTCCAACTAATACTTCATAATCAGTTACAGCAAACAGATGTTTTTCCTTTTGGGAAAAAGGTTTTACATCTTTACATGAAATGAATACTGAAAAGTAATACTTTTTACTGAAAGTAATACATAATACCCAGTAGTAGTGCTGTATCAAAGAAAACAGGCACCGAACCAGGTAGTAAAGGCAAGCTTAATATTATGTCACCCAATATGGTTGGTAACTAGGATTAAAAAAGGTAATAACACAATTTAGCATTCAAAGTCAACAATAGTAAGGACTAGGCATAAGATAATGTTTGTCATGCAAATCAGCATAAACAGTAGTTTAAAACCTAGACATGTGTAGAAGGAAAGATTTGTTTAGTTTTGTTTCGATTTGTTGTTTACATACATTTTTTTTTAGTTAAATTTGTTTAATCTGTTTAATTCCATTCAAAATTGAATTTATTCTATTCGAAATTCGAATTTTGGAAGATAGATATATTCTTTCTATTACATTCTATTATATTGTTTTTTCTGTCCTATTATTTTATTTTCTATTCTTTTCTTTTCTATTATAGTCTATTCTTTTCTATTCTAATAGAATTCAAATTTATCTATTTAAAATTCAAATTTCAGAAAACAGTTATATTTTGTATATTCTTTCTATTTTATTCTACTATTTTCTATTCTATTATTTTATTTTCTATTCAATTTTTTTCTATTCTTTGCTTTTTCGAATTTGAATTTATCCTATTCAAATTGGAATTTCAGAAGATGGTTATATTTTATTTTATTCTATTCTAGTCTATTTTTTATTCTGTTCTGTTTTACTCTATTCTTTTATTTTCTATTCTATCCCTTTCTTTTCTACGCACATTTTTTCTATTCTTTTATTTTGTATTTTGTTCTGTTTTACTCCATTACATTCTATTATTTTATTTTCTACTCTATTCTGTTCTACTATATCATTTTGTGTTCCATTTCTTTATTTTCTATTTTATTCTCTTTGGAAATTTAAATTTGATTAGAAAACTATTCGAATTTCATCTAAAATTTTGATTTTAGACAAATTTTTGAATTCGGAATGAAATGAACAGCACATGTCTAAGCAGTAGCAAGGCCACCTCAAGTGCAGAAGTGAGCAATAGTAAAGTTTAGTCTACTGAGTGCTGGAACTATATTGGAACTATACTGCCAGAGCGCATTTATGGCAGCGATGCTAGTCCTAGACCAACTGGGTATGCACTGTTCAAAAGAAAAAGAGAAAGGTAGAGGAGGGGCCAGGGAACAAAGAAGACTTTCGGAACAATTATTATGGCAGGGGCAGTCCTTTGAGATGTTCTACTGCAGGCTAATGGTGCTGGTGCAACAACAGTCCTAGTTAACCTGCATGCAGTATAGGTACAATAAATGTATGGTATCATTTCGACACAGGTGCAAGGTGGATGTGGTTTAGATGTGGTAAATGTTATAGGGTCGGTATAGGTATGTGCAGTCTAGGTATGGAATAAGTGTGAAATACGGTGCAGTATGGGTGGGGTATGGATTAGGTATACATGGTGCTGCATTGCCTCTGGTTTCTCCACCCCCAGGTCTCCATCTCTGGCACTGGTCACTCACCCCATGGATAATCCGCGTGCACCAGGATGGATGTGCAAACATTGGCTCCCAAGCTGCAAAGAGAAAGAGGTTTCCATTGCAGTCTGCTAACCACTTTAGCCCCGGAAGGTTTTACCCCCTTAATGACCAGGCCATTTTTTGTGATACGCAACTGTGTTACTTTAACTGCACGGTTGTGCAACGCTGTACCCACAAATAGAGCTTGCTTTTGGTGGTATTTGATTAACTCTGCAGTTTTTATTTATGCGGTATAAAGAAAAAAAGAGTGTCAATTTAAAAAAAAACAATATTTTTTACTTTCTGCTAGAAAACATATCCAATAAAAATATGTAAAAAATCTAAAATCTTCTACATGTTTTTGGTAAAAAAAAACCTAATTAGTGTATATTTATTGGTTTGTGCAAAAGTTATCATGTCTACATGGGATATGTTTATGGTATTTTTATTTTTATGTTTACTTGTAATGGCGGTGATCAGCGATTTTTAGTGGGACTGTGACATTCCGGCAGACACCAATACAGTTATCAGTGCTAAAAAAATGCACTGCTACTGTATAAATGACACTGGCAGGGAAGGGGTTAACATCAGGGGCGATCAAAGAGTTAAGTATGCAACTAGGGAATGCTTTCTAACTGTGAGGGGGGGTGGACTGACTAAAGAAAGAGAAACATCTGTGTTCCTGATTAGATGGAATCACAGATCTCTCTCTTCCTCTGTGAAAGAACGACAGTCTGCCTTGTTTACAGGTAGACCGCTGTTCTGCCTCTCCTATGAACGATCACTCATGGCCGGTCCAATCACAGCGGGAGCGGGTCTCCGGCAGTGCATGCACGCGCCCCAGACCCAGGAAAGTAAGGTGCATTGTTTTTCACGCAACCGGGCAACCCTGCCGCAGTATTTGTATGGTGGGCGGTCCGGAAGCGGTTAAAAGCTTTTCCACCACTTCCTTTCCTACTTAATGTCCTATGGGAACTGCCCATTCTGTGATTGTTGTTTCAGATTACAATTCACATGATCATCAGCATTCTGCATAGAAGTCCATAGGCTTTCCTGGCTAGTTTTCCCTCTGCTGGCTGGAGAGGATAGTGCAACACAACATTCAGCATAACAGCAGAAAATGAAAGTAAACTGATTGTAAAGAGGGAAATGTCTCCTTTTCTACGTTTCTGTAGTCCAGCACCTGGCTACATATGCATTAGGGGTGCGCATCTTCACTGGTCTCACGATTTGATTTGATTACGATTATCATGTCAACAATTCTATTTGATTCCGCAATGCATCACGATTACTGCCTAAGTGCTCATGGTTTTTTTCATCCAAAAATGTAAGCAATCAGAAATTGAAGAACTCTTTTTTTATTTTCATCTGCTCTTAAGGCTTAATGTACAAGGGAGCGTTTTACAACCTCCCCTGAATGATTTACCTTGACAGATAATAACCAGCGTTTAAAAACGTCCGTGTTTACATGCTGCATTTAGCCGCGTTTGCGTTTACATGCTGCGTTTAGCCACGTTTGTGTAGTGGTCATAATATATGTATAACTTAAGGTAATGTTATATCTTATCCTTTGGCGCCATCTAGTGGCCAAAATATAAAAGGACGCATCTTTATTTCTTTTACTATTCAAGTTGACATGGAAGTATTTTGTTTGTTTACATCTGGACATTAACTTGACCTACCCATAATGCTCAGTAACTCCCACAAACCTCAGGGAACAGAACTGCATTGTGGGAAGCCTATAAAAAGGCTCGGAGAGGCCATCTTAGGTCTCTTGGACACGCATGGCCAGCCTGGGAGGATCTGTGTGAGGTCTCCAGCACAGCGCGGCCTACCTCCACGGAACAGCGATCCGAGCAGCAGTATTGTGACATCCCAGAGAGTGGACTGACGGCGGGGCAAGATTGGGAAGGAGCCAGAGGAGCCTGTCGGAGTCATCTGGGAGTTCCGGAGCGTATCATGGAGAGGTGCGGAGCATCTCAGCAGTGCCGGACGCCCGGAGACAGAACCCTGTACCTCAGAACAGAGTTTTCTGACAACACTGTCCTGGTTGGGTGAGAGGGCTGTTGCCCACAAGTTTCTTGATGCACTTTATTACATCCGTCTACATAAGACAGAGTGGCTGGGACCCATAGTCCCACAAGCAAAGTCAAGAGAATTTAGTACTGAGTCTTTGGTATCAAAGTCAGTTATAGTGCTGCTGCACCAGAACCTCATTGTCACATTTTCAGTCTACTTTGATCAGGAGTCACTAACCCTTTGGTTTGCTAGCAGAAGAAAAGAAGATAAAGAAGGACTGCTTAGTAAAACACAAGGCCTTGTGTCCCTTTACTATATTGGGGTAGTGTGATACTATAGGAGGGAGCTACCTAGTGTTGTATTATACTTAATCAAGTCAACATTTGATTAAGTATAGCATTAAGCGCGCAGGAAATAGGACAGTGCTCATAGCGAGATACAATTACTCTGACGGTTATCCTATTTACCGTATTTATCGGCGTATAACACGCACTTTTTTCCCCTTAAAATCAGGGGAAAATCGCGGGTGCGTGTTATACGCCAATCCCCTGCGATCCGAAGCTGCCAGATCTTCAAAATCGCCAACCGCGATTTGAAAATGGCACGGCGGCGCCGAAATACACAGAGCCAGTCCTCGGCTCTTCTCGGCCACTTTCAGCTTCACTCGAGCGCCGCCCGAACCTAGCCGAGTGTACTCGGCTAGGTTCGGATAGCTCCGCTCACAGTCACGCCCATCCCAGGCGGGACTACGAGTGGAGCCGAAAGTGAACGAGAGCCGACGAGAAGAGCCAAGGACCGGCTCTATGTATTATGGCGCCGGCGGCGCCATTTTTAAATCGCGGTCGGCGATTTTGAAGCCCAGGATGGCAGGGGATCACAGGATCGAAGGCTGCACTGGGGCAAGGCTGCACTGGGGCAAGGCTGCACTGACAAGGCTGCACTGACAAGGCTGCACTGGGGAAGGCTGCACTGGGGAAGGCTGTACTGACAAGGCTGTACTGGGGAAGGCTGCACTGGGGAAGGCTGCACTGACAAGGCTGCACTGGGGAAGGCTGCACTGGGGAAGGCTGCACTGGGGAAGGCTGCACTGGGGAAGGCTGCACTGACAAGGCTGCACTGGGGAAGGCTGCACTGACAAGGCTGCACTGGGGAAGGCTGCACTGACAAGGCTGCACTGACAAGGCTGCACTGACATGGCTGCACTGGGGCAAGGCTGCACTGACATGGCTGCACTGGGGCAAGGCTGCACTGAGAAGGCTGCAATGATGGGCATTTAAATGTAAGTTTTTTTCCCTTCAACTTCCCTCCTAAAAGTTTTTTTTCCTTAAAATTCCCTCCTAAATTGGGGTGCGTGTTATACGCCGGTGCGTGTTATACGCCGATAAATACGGTACTTTGTTATATCTCTCATATATTATTTCAGACATTTGATACCTGTATTGTATCTTTGTAATATAAAGTTTAGTTGTCTGTCAGACTATGATGGTCTGACAGTACAACCATTGTAGTTTAACCCTTCTAATACAACTACAGTAAATAAGGTTATTATTCAAGTTTAACTGTGTGAGTGTTGTTTTACTCTTCATCACCAGCCAAGAGGAGGGTAAGGTAACTACAGGCAGGTATATAATATTGAGTATTGTGAATTTGCCTTTATGATTTTGGTTTGATTGCACACTATTACACCAGCTGTGTCAGGGGGACTGAGATATTCAGGGGGGGGAACAAAGCAGAGTACAGGCCCAAATATAACAGCAGCTCCTTCAGGAGTCAGTGCTACATTTGCATTTAGGAAACTTTTAAAAAAATATATATTTTTTTCAAATAGTCAAAAATGCATCTGCATTAAAAAGGCCTGTAAACGAAACACGGCTAAACGTGAGTTACTGCGTTTATATGCGTTTACAAGCTGTTACAGGCATTTGGCGTTTCAAATGCCTCTGAATATCCGTCCTGAATGCATTTTTTTTGCTTTCAAAAAAATGCTTCTAAACTCAACTGCCTAGAAATGACTATAAATGACCCTGTGTACACGTACTGATAAGATAACATAGAGGAGAGTTCAGGGGCAGCTGAAAAAACACCCAACTGCTCCTAAATGTCCGTTTACCAGCAGCAGTGTACATGAAGCCTAAAAAAGGACACTTCCCTGCATATAGTAAAGTCTGAACAGTGAACACAGCAGATAACAGTATTTATTTAGAACAGTAAATACTTATATGGGGAGCGAAGGGGCATAGAATTGCCAAAGGGTCCCTCTTTAGAAGCAGAGTTCAGGGCGGAGTGGGTGTACCAAACCTTCTCTGGTATCATCAAGCAGCACAATTATCCCAACTCTCCACTTTATACTCTAAAATTGCACACCCTGACTGGGTACACATGGAAAGGAAAGCCATACCCCAATATACCCTAGAGTATATTCTCTGGTGCCCTGTCAAATCTAGACCTGCTATTATGGCTCCCACACTTTCCCACTCCTTAGCACTATGGGACTCCCTTAAAAATATTCCACACCTGATTTTTCACTGACGTCAGCTATCTCACATTTTCCAAAATCCTCTGTTTCCACCTGGCCAGGACAATTAAAGCCTTCCAGTGGTGGTTAGATAAGGGACTCTATAGGATTGGACATTTTGTCAACCCGGCAGGACCTCTCGCTCTAGCCCACTGTACTAGTAAACTTGACATGCCAAGGTCAGAAAGGTTTAGATTCCAACAAATCTCTCATTTCATCCAGTCCCTAAGGTCCTCCAAACCCAACCCTCTATCTATCACGGACTATGAAATGTGGTGCAGTCAAGCCATGGAGCAGAGGGGGGATACAGGTGATATACCGATCACTTGCTAGGGTTGAGACCAAAATGCTCTTTATGCGAGAATGGGAGAATGACCTACAACACCACTGAAGCCTTGCTAAGTGGCACAGAGCTGCGGCCGCAGCCTCAAAGGGCATTCTAAACATAGCACTAGTCGAAGCTAATTTAAAAATATTAATGAGGTGGTATATGGTCCCCTTAAGGATTGCCAAAATCTACCTGAACGCTTCCCCCTTGTGCTTTCGCAATTGCAGGCACATTGGATCGATGCTACACATATGGTGGGATTGTCCCAAAATCAGGAGCCTATGGAATAAAATCTTTCATACTATTAGGAAAATAACGGATCCCCATCCAAAAAATCCCTCAATATGCACTTCTAAACTTTCCTAACCCCGGGATTTTGAAATCAGCCCAACGTCTTATTGGGTTTAGCCTTCTCTGGACCAAACTAACGATTGCTCGAGCATCGAAACAACCCACTGTCCCCTTTCTTTTAGTCAAAAGAAAAATCTAATGTCTAAACCTTAAATGAAAGTACAATTAAAGGCAAAACTTTTTTTTTTGTTTTGGATAGAGTGGAGATGGATTAGAACATCTGTCAGTGTTTTTTGCTGTCTGTGTGCCCATAAGAGAGATTCCCCCTCTCTATTTGTCCTGTTTACCATTATCATTGAAAGTAAAAAAAAAAAAAAAATTGGGTTATCACCAGAAAAGTCATAGAGGGGAAATCTTCCAATGGGTACAGTAGGCTTTCTTTCTTCTATTTTGATGCAGTGATCCAGCCAGTAAGTTGTTTTTCATCTGGAAAACTCTTTTGTAGTTACAGGGAAGAGACAGACTATTTAACACTAGCAGGGGTGTGTATTAGGGTTGAAAGTGCAAATAGAAAAGGGTTCCAAAAAAGGTAACCCAAGGTCGGACTTTGAGGGCACAGCAAACAAAAGGGATTTGAAAAAATATTGACATTTATTGAAGCACAAATATAGATATACATATAGTATAAAAAAGGGAACATAAAAAAAAAACATTAAAAATCATATATACAGGATATACATGATGTGAGCCCTAATGCGTCTACGTGTTCCATTGTAAAACTTCTTCAGGACACATTCGGGGTTCATTGATTGCAAGAAAGAAAAAAGGTCTCACTATCTAAAAGTAAAAACACATGGTTACAATAACATATATTGATAAAAAGAAAAGACACTGTTTTAATCCAGATGAAAAGTAGTGGCACATGCGCCCATATCGAAACTAAGGCGAAGATTGATAAACATTCATATTGTTACCTTGCAGAGGAGTCAACATTAATTGACAGGTAGTCAAAAAATGGGAGTATCCAATATCAGAACGGGTGACTCATAATAAGAGCAAGTCAGAGCACGAGGACATGTAGGAGACAACTAGAAACCAATATAGAACCAAAAGCTTAGATTTATTATGTAGCCAATGAAGATTAATAACAACAGATAAAAATATACAGAGCAGGTTACTATGTATGTATGTATGTACCTGTGGGCAAAACAGTCATAGGTGTCCTAATGTGGCAGTCTCGAACAGGGGATACCATATAGAGTAAAAAACTGTATATAGCCATATAGCGTTCATGTAGACAAAGAGGTCCTTCAATCCAGAATAGCCAAAACAAGGGCTTGGCTGTACCCCAAATATGGTTCACAGACAGCGGTCCAAATCGGACTGTTGTAATCCAAAACAAATCCTAAGATGGAAAAAAAATGAATATAATAGACATTGGGGAACCCCTGTCATATTTATGTTTCGATGCCACATGATAACCAATGGCCATATTGAGTATGCCATTAGTGGCATAATAAAGATGATCCTTTACCCTTTTCCAAAGGGGTCTAATCGTTTTGCCAATGTAGAAAGCCCCACATCGGCAAAGAATGATATAGATGATCCCTTTGGTCAGACAGGTAACATGATGTCACAAACAATGAGTCTATCCATTCGGGAGGACAAAGGAAGGTCTTTCCCGAAGTAGATGGCAGAAATCACAGTTACCACAGCAGAACAGACCAGGTTGATCACATTGTCTATTTTGTGACTTCTGATATCGGCTTCGTACAAGGCGATCTCTGATAGATCTAAGGCGCCTGTATGTTATTTCCAGTCGTGGTTCTAGGTATTTAAAAAGTGTGGGATCAGCTTGCAAAATATGCCAGTGTTTCTCAAGAATGGACCGTATAGCATGATGTTGTTCAGAAAACGTAATAAACCTCACCACATTGGACTCCTTGTTCTTAGAATCTGAGAACAAAATCGCATGTCTTGATTGACTCCAGGCTTTTTTAAAAGCCTTCTTAAGGCAAGTTCTGCTGTATCCCCTGGCCAGTAGATGTTCATATAGTAGATCAGCTTCATGTTTGAAGGTAGTATCATTAGAACAGTTTCTCCTGAGACGTAGATACTGGATACTACAGATTAATGCACTAGGGTGTGCACTGGAGGAGTGTAGAATCGTATTCCCGGTAGTGGGTTTACGATATAACGAAGTATTGATAGTACCATCACTCTCAATATTAATGGTAATATCTAGAAATGCGATTTTGTTCTCATTGTATTCCATTGTGAACTTGAGGTTATAGTAATTCCTACTCAGCATTTGCATGGAAAAAGTAACATTTCCTTAGATCCGTCCCATAACATAAAAACATCATCTATATAGTGATGCCATTGTATGATTTCAGAGAGGAGGTCTACATGGTCTTCGTTGGAAAAAAGATCTCATTCCCACCCCTCCAGGTACAGGTTCGCGAGGGGGCACAGCATGTGCCCATGGCAACACCCTGTACCTGGAGGAAGTGGGATTCATCAAAGGAAAACACATTCCTAGTGAGGATGTGAGATAAAAGTTGTAATACAAATTGATTCATACCGGAAAATTTTGGGTCTCTTTCTCCAAGGAATCTAGAGACAGTCTCTATGCCTAGATTGTGTGGAATAGATGAGTATAGAGCCTCGATGTCAATAGCAACAAGGAGGCAACCCGCAGGTATACTGAGTCCATCAAGATTTTTGAGAAGATCTACAGTGTCCTTGATATATGAAGGTAGTGTGCTTACATGGGGGTGAAGATATTCGTCTACAAATTTACTGGCACGTTCCGTTACTGAACCAACACCCGAGATGATGGGACATCCCGGTGGGTTTTTAAGATTTTTGTGTGTCTTTGGGAGCGCGTAAAAGGTTGGAGTTCTTGGGTACTGGACCTGTATACCGTCAATGATCTCCTTGGTAATCAAGCCATTAGCGTAGGCTGAGTGTATAATGTCATTGTACTCTTGTTTAAATTTAACAATAATGTTTGCTGAGATTGGTTTGTACCAATCTCTATTTTTGAGTATGTCCCAGCACATGTTTCTGTATTGCAGTTCGTCCATTACTACCACATTACCACCCTTGTCAATTTCTTTCTTTGGTGGTTTGGGTAAGGAAAGCCCAGATGTTCGAGTTAGTATGTAATGATGGAAACTGAGTAGATTTGCCTAAAGTTTTTAGTTCATTCTGGTATTGCGTGATCTGTGCCTGATGACCAATGTCTTCCTCAGATTCAGATTCTTCTTCCTGTACTGAACTGTTCTCATTCTCCTCCAAGAGGAGGACCAAATTCTTTAACGCTCGGAATTCGGCAACCGTAAAATCCCTCCAGATTTCCTAATCGGAGGAATTTGTCTGTTTCCCTTGTCTATCATTGTCAAATAAAAATTTGTACATTCATTTTCTGGCAAAGAAATACAAATCTTTAATGATATCAAAAGTATTTAATGTAGAATTAGGACAGAAACTTAGCCCCAACTGTAATACTTCATTCTCCGCTTTACTGAGGGAATAGGATGAATGATTGATCATTTCCAGTTTTAAACCATCTGAAATACATTCGCCTGTACATATGTCCGAAGAGGGCGAAAATTGGAGGGAATTGGCACCTTGTTCAATAGTACATTCATTATTTTTTGGGAAGAAGTTATCAATATGTAATTTTTTCTGGTCCTTTCTAACTGCTCCGGCCAAAGCTGTACTATTTGGTCGTGATGTAATGAGGGAGTGTGCACAGTCAACAATACTAGATCAAATGTCTGGTTCAATAGTAATGCCGTGTACACGCGACCGGACTTTTCGACAGCAAAGGTCAGACGGAACAAATCCGCCGGACAATTCGATCGTGTGTGGGCTTCATCGGACCTTAGTTGTCGAAAATCAGACGGACTATAGATATAGAAAATGTTTCAAATCTTCCCGACGGACTCAAGTCCGGTCGAAAAATCTGTTCGTCTGTATGCTAGTCCAACGGATGAACAACGACGCAAGGCTAGCTATTGGCTCCTGGGTATGAACTTCCTTATTCTAGTCCAGTCGCACGTCATCACGTTAGAATCAGTCGGACGTTGGTGTAATCGTGTGTAGGCAAGTTGCATTGGAACTCCGTCAGAACTCCGTCGAAAGTCCGTCAAAAATTCCTTCGGAGTTCAGTCCGTCGAAAGTCCACTCATGTGTACACGGCATAAAAGTTGAACATACAGAAGAAATAGGAGTGTTAGGGGGAGCACCCAGTGTGGTAGGGTCTGAAAACATAGAAATCCCCCTATTCTCCGGGGAAGTGAGGTCCTGTCATTGTCGTTCTGTGTAATTATTACCTGATGGTTGGGTAGACTCATCTACGAATCGTTTTTTATCAGTACCGGTTTGTTATCGTTTCCTCGAACCACGACCTCTCTGGCATCCCCGATCGGAGACACGCGAGTTCTGTGAGACATAAGAGTTGGTGGAGGAGTCTGAATCACTGGCTCTTTCTTTTGGTTTGTTAGAAGTACTCCTATGGGGACATGTTTGCGGCCACCTCATTTGCTATTAAGTAGCCATTTATATGCATATTTGCCTGCAAATGCTAGTTTGTACCTGGACATTTTGTCCTCTTTTTTTAATTACCATATATACTCGAGTATAAGCCGAGTTTTCCAGCACATTTTTTTGTGCTGAAAGTGCCCCCCTCGGCTTATACTGGAGTCAAGCACTTTTCTGGTGCAAAGAATGACATTTTCTGAACCGACTTTGGGGCCTCGTATCTCGGGACCACTTGGTGCTAGGAACCCCATATTTGGTGCGCAAACCCAGTGGAACTAGCACTATAACATATCCATGGTGTTTCTAGCACCAAGTGGCCCCAAGATATGGGGCCCCAAAGTCAGTTCAGAAAAGGTCATTTTCTGCTGCAGAAAAGTGCTTGACATTTTCCGAACCGACTTTGGGGCCCCGTATCTCAGGGCCACTTGGTGCTAGGAACCCCAACTTTGCATATGTTGTAGTGCTGGTTCCACTGGGTTTGCAGACCAAATTTGGGATTCCTAGCCATAAGTGGCCCTGGGATACGGGACCCCATCTGTGTCCATCTGCAGCAATGTCATTTCGGGACCCTTTGGGTCCAGAGAACCCAAATTTTGGCTACAGCTAGGGGGAATCTCGGAACCATTAACTACTGAGTTTAAAGTTCGGGGGACCTATGGCTGCAAATTGGCACAGTGAGGCATGCAAATGGGCACAGTGAGGCTGCAAATGGGCATTGTTGACCCTCTTTTCCACTTACAGTAGCTGTGCATTTCTCACTCTAGGCTTATACTCGAGTCAATACGTTTTCCCAGTTTTTTGTGGTAAAGTTAGGTGCCTCGGCTTATATTCGGGTCGACTTATACTCGAGTATATACGGTAAGAGGTCCTCCTTGGTGAAGGTTTGGATATGGCTTTTGAGATGTCTCCGAAATCAGGGTTATTTAATATAGGGACATTCTCATCATAAATTTGCTTGATCTCACAGTCCACCAATTTAAGTCCCTGCATATAATGTTCTACGATTAGTTCCATCATTCTTTTGGAGCAATCCTGAAGATTGTATTCCCAACGGGCCTTAAAGTCAGGACCAAGCGCCCATATGTACGTAAAGACCTGTATCCTAAGTCCCTTAGGATTCAGGTCCTCATGTACTGCTCAAAATACCTGATATGCCAGAACAAACTGGCTTTGCGTTCAAACATTTGTATGAGCTTTTGATACACAATCTCCATTTCCACATCGTTACCTTTAGTCACACAGCAAGTTTGCTTAATGCCTAGCATGAAGCTTTCCCAGTTGTTTCCTGTGAGGTCTGCCATTCTGTGATAACGTCTAGAAAAGGGAAAAAAAAAATGTTTGGAAGAAAATTTGTAGTGTGCCTATGAAGCACATAGCGCAGGTGAAATGAATCTCGGGGTTAGTGAGAGCATATTTCACACAGAGTGCACAGATACATGAAAAAGGTGTTTGCCACCCAATATTATGAAAATAAGAGAAAGAAAGCACTCCAATTGCCTTAAAAGGGAGTATATTCGTCCCGCCATCACCGGCGTCTTAGGACGCACTGACGTCATGACAGAGACGTCAACATCAGAGGTACCAGCCGTAGTGCTCACGCAGCACACAATCCAACCTGGAAGTAAGAGCAAAGACATATAGCAGTGACACAAACGATCCCGCCCACATCGGCAAAGGTATCCGGTGGCACACAAACAAAAACACCCGCACTGGGCATCGCAGTCACAAGATACACATGCACAACGTGGCCAGAGCCACATAACAAACAGAGCCCAAAAGGAGCATCCCCACAGAAGGAAAACAAACACAATCAGAACGAAATAACCATATTTCCATATTAGGCTAAGTTGTCACTCCTGCAAGGAAACCACCATGAATATATTATGTGCCAAAAAAGATCATCATGGCATACAGTGCTCATCATACTGACACGTTCCAATATCACAAAAAAAATAAAATATATATATATATATATATATACATTAAATTCAATATATATGAAAACATAAAAATATTGTTTGCCAATAGGTATATATGATATAGTAGCATATTTATACAGTAACACAGATTGTATACTTTTGTTTATACACAAGATATAGTTATCAAGGTATTGTCACGGACCTGGCCGGAGCAGAGGCTGTTGGAGAGGACTGTGTGCGGGCCTGTTGCCCACCGATTATGGGCCCTAGCATTTGAGGTGAATGAGAAATCCAGTCTGAACTGTATTAATCGGTCTCAGTCATGTATATATTGTATGGGGACTCCTTGCTGTGGATCTGTGTCCCTGAAGAGGGAGGGGGGGTTCCTCCAGCAGCCCCCTGCTGATAAGACTGATTCCTTCTGTTGGGACACATCATGTGAGGAGATGCTGGTGTCAACTTGTGCTTATGTTAATTGAATGAGCTAATGACATTGTCCTCCATACAATGTAGGAGACGGGACGACTCCTATTGGAGCTCATGTTAATTAGGTTAGCTTTGAGTCATCCTGGTGTATAAATGTGTGTGAGATCTCAAATAAAAGTTAGTTCTGATGTACTCCAAGACTGGTGTTGTCTAGTTCTTGGGGTTCCTATAGCCAGACCCATTGGACTCGTGTTCCAGAACTTAGGAAGCGGTATATGACGGAAGCACTCAAGCGGAGTGTGGGACGTTCCGTGACATTGGTGGCAAGCAGCGGGAAAGCTTCCTGAAGTCTTTGACATCCAAACCTCCAACTGGATCCAAGATCAGCATAGCAGACTTCAGTCACCCCAGCGGAGATATGGACCTGGCATCAGAATTCCCGGGGCTGCTGCGGATCATCCTTTCAACGTACACCAGGACTGTGTCTGAGGATGAATACCTGGAGCTTAGGCAGCAAATTCGGGTGGAGCTCTGGATTGCAGCCCTCCGTCTCGCTGGTATAAAACAGGGCAAGTGCTTTCCAACCCAAGAGCAACGGGCCAGTGACCAACGGGCATTGCGGATGGCACTCCTGGGAGAGCAGCCCCAGGAGCAATGGGTGACTGAGTTGGACAGGTTGGTCCAGCAGGAGATAGAGCTGGACAATCGTTATCGGGCTCTGCAATGGCACGCAGAGGAGGGATATTTAGGGGAGACAACAGAATGCTCTCCGGAGGGATATGACTTTGGCGGCCCTGGATTGCTGTGGGAGAACCTTACAGATCTTTTTATGTTTGGCGATGAGGGGGAACCTGACCTTGAGGACATGAGAGACTATAGAGAGTCTATGCTCAGTCTTGCAGGGGTCTCAGAGCTCAAACCTGATCTGGACCATTTGCTAAGGAAGGAACAGCATCTGGAAAGGGCATACAGGAAACTTCTAGAACAAGTTCAGCAGCATGCCAGAGAATCGGCAGTGGAAAATCCGGAGATTGCCGTCCCCAAACCTGAAGTGCTGACAACAGGGCAGAGCTCTGCTAACCTCTGCCCAGCACTGATAACATCTTCTGGGTTCCATGGACAGGAGATGGTGAACCTATATCCCCAGACATCAGTTGCAGAGACATGGGACTTGATAGACTTTTCTGCTGAGGAAGAACAACCTGATGAGCCTCCAGCAGAAGAGCTGCTATCAGGGCCAAAGTTCACTGTGTTCTGCCCAGCACCAACAGTGGCTTCGGCCTTCTTGAGAGAAGAGGTAGTCGGCCTTTCTCCCACAACACTGACAGGGACATGTGATTTTCTGCCAGCAGCATCTATGGAGTTAAAACAAACTTCTCCAGCTGAAGATCTGGTAACTGAACAGATGGTCCAAGACCTCTGTCCCACACTTTTACCACTTCCAGAGACTGGGGATTTAATAGACGTTTCTGTAGAGGAGGAACCACCTGGCAAACCCCCAGCAGAAGTGCTGGCAACCGGACAGAGGGTCCAAGACCTCTGCCCCACACCTGCAGCAATTGTGGAGGCCCAAGGTGAGGAGGTGGCAGTCTATCGCGAGCTGCAGATCAGGATCCAAGGAGAGAATGCAGTCATCACCTCACAACTGCAGCTTAATCTGGTGTCGGTTGATGGGGCTTCAGTCCCCACCTGTATACCCCAGGGATGCTGGGCAGTCGGCCCAGATCCCCAACAGCAGGATGGAGTGAGCCCAGTCCCCCTGTCTTCTCTCCAGCGGCAGAAAGGATTCCAGGGAGAAGGGCCAGTCCGGGCCTCTCCCCAGCGGCAGATATGTTCTCTGAGAGAGGCAGAGGATGGCTGGGTGAGTAATACACTGTTTGGAATAATTTGTTTGGGGTACTGTGTGGGTACAGGCAGTAGAGGACTGGGACTACTGACTAACTTCGGAGTCAACCCGTCTGGGGTCTCCTCCTATGTTAGTCTCCTGCCGAAAGGGGAGAAATGTCACGGACCTGGCCGGAGCAGAGGCTGTTGGAGAGGACTGTGTGCGGGCCTGTTGCCCACCGATTATGGGCCCTAGCATTTGAGGTGAATGAGAAATCCAGTCTGAACTGTATTAATCGGTCTCAGTCATGTATATATTGTATGGGGACTCCTTGCTGTGGATCTGTGTCCCTGAAGAGGGAGGGGGGGTTCCTCCAGCAGCCCCCTGCTGATAAGACTGATTCATTCTGTTGGGACACATCATGTGAGGAGATGCTGGTGTCAACTTGTGCTTATGTTAATTGAATGAGCTAATGACATTGTCCTCCATACAATGCAGGAGACGGGACGACTCCTATTGGAGCTCATGTTAATTAGGTTAGCTTTGAGTCATCCTGGTGTATAAATGTGTGTGAGATCTCAAATAAAAGTTAGTTCTGATGTACTCCAAGACTGGTGTTGTCTAGTTCTTGGGGTTCCTATAGCCAGACCCATTGGACTCGTGTTCCAGAACTTAGGAAGCGGTATATGACGGAAGCACTCAAGCGGAGTGTGGGACGTTCCGTGACAGGTATCATTGTATGTATGATAGAAATTTTCTTCATTTTTAGTCATATCTTACTTCCGGGTTGGATTGTGCGCCGCGTGAGCACTACGGTTGGTACCTCTGATGTTGACGTCTCTGTCATGACATCAGTGCATCCTAAGACGCCGGTGACAGCGGGAGGAATATACTCCCATTTGACACCGCCTTATGACGTGTCACACAATAGACCATTTAATTTGTTTATTTGTTTTGGCGCAAATTCTCCGGCAGGAATTATTTGGCGCCAAATGGAGCTATATATCGCTCCATCTGTCCACCACAAGCCGAAGAGCGTTTTTGCTCTGTCCCAGGGGATTTTCGCTGTATTATCATACCTACAGTAAGTTTTTTCCTTCCTTTATATACCGACATCTTACCATTTTTTTCTGAATGAACACAGGGGTTCCCCAATGTCTATTATATTCATATTTTTTCAGTCTTAGGATTTGTTTTGGATTACAACAGTCCGATTTGGACCGCTGTCTGTGAACCATATTTGGGGTACAGCCAAGCCCTTATTTTGGCTATTTTGGATTGAAGGACCTCTTTGTCTATATGAACGCTATATGCCTATATACAGTTTTTTACTCTATATGGTATCCCCTGTTCGAGATTCCAAATTAGGACACCTATGACTGTTTTGCCCACAGGTACATACATACATACATAGGAACCTGCTCTGTATATTTTTATCTGTTGCTATTAATCTTCATTGGCTACATAATAAAACTAAGCTTTTGGTTCTATATTGGTTTCTAGTTGGCTCCTATATGTCCTCGTGCTCTGACTTGCTCTTATTATAAGTCACCCGTTCCGATATTGGATACTCCCATTTTTTGACTACCTGTCAATTAGTGTTGACTCCTCTGCAAGGTAACAATATGAATGTTTATTAATCTTCCCCTTAGACTGGTGGACTCAGTGTGGGATACCAATCCACAGAGCCCGCTATAGCTTATGACCAATCCCGGGTTGGCTAACAGGCAACAGTCTTGTATGTATGGGGCAACATAGTGCCAAAACACATGTCTTTTAGTACCCCTTGAGGTAATTAATACAATCGTAATTAATCAATTTCTCACTTTTGTGTAATCTTCTTTCACCTCTCCCCCCCCCTTTTTCCCCCCCTTCCCTCTTTTCTTTCCCTCCCCTCCCCCCCCTCCCCCCCCTCCTCCCCCCTCTCCCATCCTTCCCATTTCCCTTCTTTCCCACTCCATACCTGTTTTACTCCTAGCACCTTTGGTGTAATCACTCTCATTTCATCACATCCCCACACTCAGTTTCCATCACTTATTACCTATTTTTCACCTTTCCATTTTACTTTAGCTTTCTCACATTTTCGCTCGGATCACTGTCACATTAAGCACATACTGAGGGGCTGCCTATACCTTATACTGCCTATGAAGAACAACATATATGTATGTATACAATTTGTGCACTTTTTTGTGTCTGTGCCCTGGGTAAGCGCCGGAGACAGTTGCTCTCCAACGTCCCCTCTTGGACACATGACCAATACTGTGTAAATGACTGGACTTATCATGAGGAACTCTTTGGTTATCATCACAGGTGTATTTCTCTGTGCTCCCTGGTTGACTGCTAGTCTGGTGGGTGGTGCCTAAGAGTGTGACCTCTCGCAAGCCACGTCGCTGCTCTCACTACCCTGGTCCGAACTGCGTTGGCGGTAGGGGTGCCCGGTGTTCTTCCTCCGGGGAGGACGGGAGGACAGTCTTTCTAAGGGATCTCCATATGGGAAGCTTGGTTCCTCTCTCTGCTGAACATACATTATTGGGTAATTATACTGTATCCATACTCTATATGGTGAATGCAACTACTATTTTATCAATGTAATTTACTTACATGTATCAATTTTATCTATGTATATTTTTCAGCAGACTAATCCGCTGAAGAAGACCCCAAGTACAGGGGTTGAAACGCGTCAGGTCTAAATATTCATGCCACCTAGTGTTGTTGTGAATATGTGTCTGCCAATATATGTTCAGCTCATGTAACATGTAATTTTATCTCAAGTACCTCCCACTGGAGCTCATTGTTTTAACTTTTATGGTACATCTCAATAAATTTGTTACAATTTTGATGTTTAATCCGACTCCCTTTATCATTGTGCTGCCTAAAAACCCCACCCTGGGGGAACCTCTCTCTTATTTTCAGTTTCCAAGGGGTGAGCAGCAAATCCCTGTTTTCCTCTCTAGTGTCTCTCCATTTTGCAAATTCATTTGGGTGGTTAAACACCCCTTCTTTCCCCCTTTTGACACATGAGAGTGGAAACATGAGCTCCAGTATATAGGATTGATTACTTTATATGCTGTTGGTATTTGTATAGTAGTGTTAAGAACTATTGGATAATTATTGTTAAGTATGAGTAAATTCCAGGGCACTGAATGGGTTAATCTAATGTCAGGCTATGAGACAGATTTTGAACAAGGAGATCGAGCCAAAACTCAGATCTCATCTCTTTTCCATAAATTAAATAGAACACTTGAGAAAAAGTCTGCAATATTTTGGCACATCAAAACCCTAAATAGATACAAAGAAGACAAGATCAGTCCTCTAGGCCTACGGATTCAAATATTCCCAAATTTGGATCAGATTAGTACTGAATGTAAAAGCGAATGGGAGGCTAATTTGAATGCCTGTTCCCAAGAGATGATGACTATCCTCACTAAGGAATATAATAAACAAATGATATTGCTGGATATAGAAATTGGCAATATAGAAACCTCCTTGAGACCATTCATGCAACACGCCCTATACTTGGAACTACAGGCCAAACTTCGGAATGACCTGTCGTCCTATAATAGGAACGTCTTGCAGAAAAAGGAGTCCCAATTCTGGAGGGATCATGCCGCCTTCTCCGAAGGACGAGCATATAAATGGAATAACAACTCCCAATCCAACTATCAGAAAAATAAGCAATATACACCATACCAACAACTTAAACATCCGAAGAGCGCATCAAGGCCCAAGAAAGATCTTGACCCTAGCCAGAATTTAAAAACACCCAAAGAGCGGGGTAAATTCAAAAGAAGCCGTAACAATAAGGGTTCTCCAGAACAAGACAGAAAGAAGCGGACTATAGAGACCGCTCCAGAGACTGCTTTGGAAGTCCATACCAATGAGGTGAGGCCTACAGGATCCAAATCTGACACATCAAATCTAGCCACAAATGAAACTATAATTCCACCCAATTCAGTAGGAAATAAAATGCTTGTAAATTCACAATCAGGATGTCAAAAACTTGGATCACAAACCCCTTTAAACCAAACATGGGGATCCTCTCCGTCCCAATCAAACAGGGGAGTGGGGAATCTGGATGCGTACGTCACGCGGATTCAACAGAATCCCTTAGTGTGATCAATTTATCATCACACCTGTTGTCCCCAGCTGAAACTAATGTACTGTCACGCGGGCTTACCTTTTGTCCACAAGGGAACTTCGATTTATTCGAAGTTGTAACTGACCTACAATTATTTGCAAGCCGGCTACTCTTGAAGAGCCTCCATGCAAAAACTGACACTGACATGGATGTGACCCAAGGGGACACCTTCAGTATAAAGGAGTTGAAAGCTCTACGCGATCTGACCCTCTTGTTCCAAGAGAACAACACCATAGACCTCATAGACCAAATGGATCTGGAAACCCTTCTCGAAGGTGTGAATGAACCCACTCTGAACCCGTTAACGAATTTTAAAAAACCGTCTGGAAAATTTCCGTCACTCAGTCTGAATCCCAGTATAGAGATTTTTGTAAAACAAACACTCAGGGATATTGCCAAACTTTCATACAAAAACAAAAAAACACCACCTCAAAATTTAACAACTGAGGAATCGATGGCTATCGACTCTCTGTGCAACAATGTTGAGATCACAATAAAACCATCTGATAAGGGAGGTAACGTGGTCCTGATGGACAATCAGGACTACGTACGCATGTGTCTAGATATTCTAGACAATGGTGAATGGTACAAAACCATCCCAATTAAAACCATACAAAAATCCTACACCCAATTTTATGACTTAATCCAGTCTGCTCTTGACAAAGGAGTCATCACCAGAGATCAATACAAATTCATCCGAGTTAAATATCCACGTATGGCCACGTTTTATAGTTTGCCCAAAATCCATAAAAGCCAAACAAAACCCCCCGGACGACCAATTGTCTCCGGCAATGGGGGAATTTCAGAAAACCTCAGCAAAGTGATTGATTCGCTCTTGCAACCCCTTGTCACCTGTATGCCCTCGTTTGTAAAGGACACAATGCACCTACTTCAACTCATTCAGGGAATATCACTCCCACCTAATTCCATCCTTGTGGCTATTGACGTCGAGGCCCTGTATAGCTCGATACCCCATAAGAAGGGAATCGAGACTATACGGGCACTCCTGTCAAGACATTTGAGATACGATGGGGCAGTAAACGAGTTCATTATCAATGGACTCGAATACATCCTCAATCACAATTTTTTCGTTTTTGACAACTCCCACTACCTCCAGGTGCAGGGCGTGGCCATGGGCACTTGTTGCGCCCCGGCCTACGCCAATCTGTACCTGGGGGAGTGGGAGAAAGTGCTTGATGATGGGGAGGACATTGCCAGGTATAGGAGCCACATACACATGTGGCGACGATACATTGATGATGTCCTCCTCATCTGGGATGGCCCGGAAGAGTTATTACTGCAATTCTTTGATCAAATCAACGTAAACGAATTTAATTTAAAATTTACTATGTCCTATGATCGTGACCAGATCACATTCTTGGATGTACAGCTGAGACGTACCCCTGAGGATACAATCTCTAGTACACTCTTTCAAAAAAGCACCGCAGGAAATACCATCCTTCACGCGGATAGCTTTCATCCTACACGCCTAAAAAATTCGATCCCTTATGGACAGTACCTGCGTGTTCATAGGAATTGTTCCGATGAGGTATCTTTCAAACAAGAAGCACAAAAACTACAAATGAGGCTCTTAGCGCAAGGCTATAGCCGCTCATGCCTACGTAAGGCATATAACAGAGTGGTCACACAGCCGAGGCATACATTGTTGTTCAAGGAGAGAGTGAGACGCGACCAGGACATGGCTACCACTAGGGTGATTTTACGCTTCTCGAAACAGCACAATGAGATAAGTAACATCATCTGCAAGCACTGGTCTATACTTTTAGATGACCCTAAAGTCAGTAGGTTCATTTCAAATATCCCCTCCATTACTTACAGACGAGCTACATCATTGAGGGATAAACTGGTTCAGAGTGAGTTCAGAAACGCACAAAAAAGACGGAAACACTGTTCTGTTCTGGGATCCTTTCCCTGTGGGAATTGCTCGTATTGCAAATACATCAGACGTGAAAAGGTTTTTCATCTTCCAAATGGGTCAATTTTCAAACCCAGGCATTTTACCAACTGCCAAACGAGAGGGGTGGTATATCTTATGTCCTGCGAGTGTGGAGCGCATTATGTGGGTAAGACCAAGCAAGAATTCCATCAGCGGATATCAAAACATATCTACCACATGCAAATTAGCAATCCATATCTACCCCTTGGACGTCATGTAATGGAAATCCACAACTCTGTAATGCCCAAAGTGTCCTTCGCCGCACTCGATCGAGTTCACATACCCATGCGAGGCGGCGATTGGAACAAAATTTTGTTGCAATATGAGCAGAGGTGGATTTTTAAGCTAAATTCCACCTCATTCCCAGGACTCAATGAGGCTATTTCATTTGCCCCTTTTTTAAAGGGTTTTGTTTCCGGAAAAACACAATAGCTAATTCCTAATAAAACTATACACAGGTCACAAAATCCGTGACAAAAAGTTCTGCTCCCCTTCCTTCTTTCCTATGCTTTTCATTCCCTGGTTATGTTACTTTTCTTAACAAATCGGATATTCTATCATGCCAGTATGTATTATTAATATATTCATTTTATCCACTGTTACTCATTATTCTTTTATCGGGATGCCAACATATGCATTTGAAGTTTTCTTTCTGTACTGATGCTCTGTATATATAGGTACATATGCCAATATGTAATAGGAATGGCATTGTTATGAACCAATAGATATATGTTATGTACAATTTTTTAATCTTTTTTTGTATATTTTTTCCCTTGGGACTGCCCCCCCTCCCCTCCTGATTGAGGGAGTCTTGTGGTGCTGTCTCCGCCCTCACCTCAGGATCGGGGGTGATTCGCGATCTGGCTTCCCGGCAAGGTGGGGGGGGAATGAGCCGGCCTGTTCCAGGTGGCTCCTCCCCCCCATGCTTTCCCCATTGGACGCCCGGATGGCCACCGAGCGTTACATCGGGGCCCCGCACGTGCGGCGTGACGTCATTGACATCGCGAGATTTCGGCGAGAGTGACGCTGAGTCGGAGCCTAGCTCTTCCGGAACGCCGGGGAAGCCACGTTCGACTGCCTTAATGGCGGCCATGCCGCCCACCGTAGAGCGACCAGGGCTAGCACACACACCTGGATTGATTACAAGTAAGTACACACCCCCATTAGGCAGTATAAAAGCGATATCCGCAGCATACCCTCAGTCTCCCCTCCTTTCTGGTGAACAGCAGGCACTTCTCACCTTACACTATGTAAGTACTACCCTTACCATGTTGTGTTTTCCTTTGTTTGGCACTACTTTTTGCCCTATATAATGGGGGTTCGTGCGAATACTATTTGACTTCGCATTGACCCCCATTTACTTATAGTGGCCCTGCTGTATAATGGCTTGGCCACCATCTGTTCTCTACAACTTATACTTTTGTGTTTACTTATTTTTAGACTGGTGGACTCAGTGTGGGATACCAATCCACAGAGCTTATGACCAATCCTGGGTTGGCTAACAGGCAACAGTCTTGTATGTATGGGGCAACATAGTGCCAAAACACATGTCTTTTAGTACCCCTTGAGGTAATTAATCCAATCGTAATTAATCAATTTCTCACTTTTGTGTAATCTTCTTTCACCTCTCCCCCCCCTTTTTACCCCCCTTCCCTCTTTTCTTTCCCTCCCCCTCCCCCCCTCCTCCCCCCTCTCCCATCCTTCCCATTTCCCTTCTTTCCCACTCCATACCTGTTTTACTCCTAGCACCCTTGGTGTAATCACTCTCATTTCATCACATCCCCACACTCAGTTTCCATCACTTATTACCTATTTTTCACCTTTCCATTTTACTTTAGCTTTCTCACATTTTCGCTCGGATCACTGTCACATTAAGCACATACCGAGGGGCTGCCTATACCTTATACTGCCTATGAAGAACAACATATATGTATGTATACAATTTGTACACTTTTTTGTGTCTGTGCCCTGGGTAAGCGCCGGAGACAGTTGCTCTCCGACGTCCCCTCTTGGACATATGACCAATACTGTGTAAATGACTGGACTTATCATGAGGAACTCTTTGGTTATCATCACAGGTGTATTTCTCTGTGCTCCCTGGTTGACTGCTAGTCTGGTGGGTGGTGCCTAAGAGTGTGACCTCTCGCAAGCCACGTCGCTGCTCTCACTACCCTGGTCCGAACTGCGTTGGCGGTAGGGGTGCCCGGTGTTCTTCCTCCGGGGAGGACGGGAGGACAGTCTTTCTAAGGGATCTCCATATGGGAAGCTTGGTTCCTCTCTCTGCTGAACATACATTATTGGGTAATTATACTGTATCCATACTCTATATGGTGAATGCAACTACTATTATATCAATGTAATTTACTTACATGTATCAATTTTATCTATGTATATTTTTCAGCAGACTAATCCTCTGAAGAAGACCCCAAGTACAGGGGTTGAAACGCGTCAGGTCTAAATATTCATGCCACCTAGTGTTGTTGTGAATATGTGTCTGCCAATATATGTTCAGCTCATGTAACATGCAATTTTATCTCAAGTACCTCCCACTGGAGCTCATTGTTTTAACTTTTATGGTACATCTCAATAAATTTGTTACAATTTTGATATTGAATCCGACTCCCTTTATCATCGTGCTGCCTAAAAAGGCCACCCTGGGGGAACCTCTCTCTTGTTTAGTCTATATGGTATCCCCTGTTCGAGATTCCAAATTAGGACACCTATGACTGTTTTGCCCACAGGTACATACATACATACATAGGAACCTGCTCTGTATATTTTTATCTGTTGCTATTAATCTTCATTGGCTACATAATAAAACTAAGCTTTTGGTTCTATATTGGTTTCTAGTTGGCTCCTATATGTCCTCGTGCTCTGACTTGCTCTTATTATGAGTCACCCGTTCCGATATTGGATACTCCCATTTTTTGACTACCTGTCAATTAGTGTTGACTCCTCTGCAAGGTAACAATATGAATGTTTATTAATCTTCGCCTTAGTTTCGATATGGGCGCATGTGCCACTACTTTTCATCTGGAATAAAACAGTGTCTTTTCTTTTTATCGATATATGTTATTGTAACCATGTGTTTTTACTTTTAGATAGTGAGACCTTTTTTCTTTCTTGCAATCAATGAACCCCGAATGTGTCCTGAAGAAGTTTGACAATGAAACGCGTAGACACATTAGGGCTCACATCATGTATATCCTATATATATATATATGATTTTTAATGTTTTTTTCATATTCCCTTATATGTATATCTATATTAGTGCTTCAATAAATGTCAGTATGTTTTCATATCCCTTTTGTTTGCTGTGCCCTCAAAGTCCGACCTTGGGTTACCTTTTTTGGAACCCTTTTCTATTTGCACTTTCAACCCTAATACGCACCCCTGCTAGTGTTAAATAGTCTGTCTCTTCCCTGCAACTACAAAAGAGTTTTTCAGTTGAAAAACAACTTACTGGCTGGATCACTGCATCAAATTAGAAGAAAGAAAGCCTAAAAAGGAAACTAATGCAGCCATCACATCTAAGAATTGCTAAACTGTAATATAATACATTTTTGCTTTTGGGTTTAATACTACTTTATGTTTACAGATTAAGCTTGATCACATAGTATTTTCCATTCTGGACAGATGAATTGCATGGTAGAGCTTAAAGTGTATTTAAACTCAAGAAGCAAAATGCACCAGTCCTTAGCTGCAGTGGCAGCATGTATTTTCTTTTTACATGCCAAGCACATTTTCTGTACATACAGAAACATTTCTGTTAATCCTGCTAGAAATTTCATGTCTTTGGAACTTCCTGTGTACTGAACTGAAATCTCAAACAATGTTATTCGCCTTCTCTATCTTCTGTGAACTACAAAACACCTACCTCCTATGAAAAGGAAAGGAGGAAGCATTGGTAGTATATGTCAGAAATGCATCAAAGGTTGACAAAGCTACTCCTGCATATATACCCTACCAAGGGCGGCCCATCCATTAGGGGCGCCCAGGCGCTGCCCCCCTATCCATGCAGGACACCGGATTGGCCGAAAGGAGAAGCATCCCAAATGGCCGCCGAGGAGGAGGGAGGAAACGGAAGCCACCGTAAGCCACTGTAATACCCGCAGAGAGCAGGGGAAGGTGAAGCTGCCGTGATGCAGGGGAAGCTGCCATGATGCCCTCCAAGAGTAGGGGAAGCTGCCATGATACCCACAGAAAGCAGGGGAAGCTGCCGTGACCGACCTGGCCGGGGGGGGGGGGCTGGCTGTGTTTGCCGCCCCCCCCAAAAAAAATTACCACCAGCCATCACTGTACCCTACAGTGAATGTGTGTTGTCATCCATGGACAAGATTGTTACTGGCAGGATAATCAGCTGAACATAAAGGAATAAAGAAAAAAACAAATGCAGCAACCACATCAAAAGACTGGTAATATTCAATGTATTAAATTTTTGTTTTTGGGTTTAGCCACACTTTAATAATCCCCTTGCCCCAATAGGATGGGACACTACATAACCAAAACATGTTTAAATAATTAACCAATTCAAGCATGGAAGCCTATGACATTACAGTAATTCTCAAAAAGAAAATCTATTACTCGTCCAGTTCACTGGAGTCTGCAGTATGTGTCTCATCTTGCTTTTAAAGAGTTGGCAGTAGGGACGAGTTAACGAGTCTGGGTTCAGTTCTGTGATCTACAAAACATGCCTGTAGTCCACAAAACTGTGAAGTTAGCACAGAACCCCAATACAGTCTATGGGAACCAAATGTAGGTTTTTGTAATTTTCAAGACTAATATGCAAGCTTTTGTTGAAAAAGGGCATGGGGAGTTGGGCACTGCCATCAGGGATATGTACAGTAGGTGACCGCGATATTGTGTCAATCTCGCTGCTTTTATCAGCGAGATTTGACACCTGCGAGCCCCGTTGCGGGAGCCAGCGCCAAGATGGTTCGCTGATCGGGAAAGGAAAACTTTTTTTTCCTTTTGCAAATGAGCGACAGGCAGTGCTGACAGCTGTCTGGTATGAATCATGAGGGGGAACTTTTAAATGAAAAAATGGTGTGGGTCCCCCCCCAGGAGCATAGCAGGCCCTTAGGTCTGGTATGGATTGTAAGGGGAACCCCATACGCCGAAAAAATCGGCGTGGGGGACCCCCCCAAAATCTATACCAAACCCTTATCCGAGCACGCAGCCTGGCCGGTCAGGAAAGGGGGTGGGGACGAGCGAGCGCCCCCCCCCCTGAACCGTACCAGGCCGCATGCCCTCAACATGGGGGGGTAAGTGCTTTGGGGGAGGGGGGCACCCTGCGGGCCCCCCACCCCAAAGCACCTTGTCCCCATGTTGATGAGGACAAGGGCCTCCTCCCAACAACCCTGGCCGTCATAAGGGGGCGTGACCTCAGAGTCCCTGCGGATGCTGGGACTGTGACGTCACAAGGGGGCGGGGTCACCACCTATATAAATGACTGGGCAGCTTGCACACAGCATTCCAGCAGGAGAGAGCGTTGTGTCAACATTGGAAGAAGAGAAGAGGCAAGAAGAAGAGAAGAGGTGACAAGACAGCAGCGACAAGACAGCGGCAGCAGACCGGGCCCCCGCTAGCAAAATAGCTGGAAGAAGATAGCGGGGGAGTCTGGCAGAAGATACCAGAGAAGAACCGGACAGCAGCAGCAGACCGGGCCCCCGCTAGCAAAAGAGCTGGAAGAAGATAGCGGAGGGGCCCGGTAGAAGAAGCCGAACACCGGGAGAAGACCCCAAAGTCGGAAGAAGACCCCTGGAGCTGCCTAATAAATTACTTTTAAAACCTGTGTAGTGTGTTTTTTCTATTGACACTTTTTTTTTCTAGGTGAATGGGTAGGGGTACCATGTACCCCATACTCATTCACATAGGGTGGGGGCCGGGATCTGGGGGCCACCTTATTAAAGGGGGCTCTGGGATTATGATAAGTCCTCCGCCCGCAGACCCTGACAACCAACGGTCAGGGTTGTCAGGAAGAGGCCCTTGTCCTCATCACCATGGGGACAAGGTGCTTTGGGGTGGGGGGGCCGCAGGGTGCCCCCCTCTCCCAAAGCACTTACCCCCCCATGTTGAGGGCATGCGGCCTGGTACGGTTCAGGGGGGCGCTCGCTCGTCCCCACCCCCTTTCCTGACCGGCCGAGCTGCGTGCTCGGATAAGAGTCTGGTATGGATTTTGCGGGGGACCCCCACGCCGATTTTTTCTGCGTATGGGGTTCCCCTTACAATCCATACCAGACCTAAGGGCCTGGTATGCTCCTGGGTGGGAACCCACGCCGTTTTTTTCATTTAAAATTTGGCGTGGCGTTCCCCCTCATGATTCATACAGCTGTCAGCACTGCCTGTCACTCATCGCGAAAGGAAAAAAAGTTTTCCTTTCCCGATCAGCGAGCCAGCGCGACATGCACAGCACCCTGTCGCCGAGAACCAGCGCGATGGTATCGCGCTGGAAACACAATCTTGCGGTCAGGTACTGTACCAATGCAAAATAGAAAAAAAAAGGAATTCAGTGGGAAGACGGTATTTTCATATCACTTAAAAGTGGTTGTAAACTCTGTTACACCACTAGTACCTACAGGTAAGTCTATAATAGGGCTTACCTGTAGGTACTGTAAATTTCTCCTAAACTTGCACAATTTAGGAGATATTCACTATATACACTGCTGCCAACGTCATCGACGCATGCGCACTAAAGAAACGGCACGCTGGTTTAATTTTGTCAGGAGCCCACAAACCCAGAAGTAACTCTTGTGAAAGATGTCGGCCAATGGGAGCGGAGTGTGGGCGACACTGCAGGCCATCATTCTAAGGTAAGTATTTCATAATGAGCTAGTATGTGATGCATACTAACTCATTATGTCTTTGTCTTGAAAGGTTTTTTTTTTTTTTTTTTTGTTTTTTGTTTTTCTGAGGTTTACAACCTCTTTAAAGAGAGACATTTAAAATACAGAAAATCCTTTAAAAAACATGCTTGGGGGGTGCCTTAAAGCTGAATATGATTTTACAGAACAATACAATACAGTGCAGTTCTTTACACGTTACATTAAAAAAGTGAAAAAAATGTGTTACCCCTCAATATTTAAGCCATTTATTTATTTAGGTATTCGGCCTGGTTGGCCACAAAAGGGAGGTACCATACTAAGCCACATGCCTTTCAACACTGGAGGGAGAGGGGGTAACTTGCCAGGGGTGGTAGCAAAGCCCCCTTTGCACGGCACATTGTCCCAGTGGTGAGGGACAAAGTCATCTTCCCCACATCCTGTCTCGCAAAAAAGATTTGGAGGTTAATGGGATAGGACCTTTAGGAATCTGAAATCGCCCTATATAATAAGGGGCCCTCAGATATCCACCCCTTCTTAGGGAAGAGTACTGTTTCACGAAAAATAAAATATAAATAAACACACACCTTGAAAAAATATTATTTTACATTACAAAAAAGAAAAATTGTTACAATGTCCCAAAATGTAGATCAAACATCAATCACCATGACCTGCATCATTACAATGTTTCCCTGCTGAACTATCATTGCTGGAAAACAGCTCCCCAGTACTGTTGTAATGTAAATACAGGGCTGGATATCCAGGGTGCTGTCACTTATGCTATTTGGTCACTCAGGCTATATGCTTGGATAAGGGCCTGGGTAAAATATTTTTGGAACGTTTGTTTTACAGTAAAAGGAATAAATCGTAATGTTGCATAACACTGTGCAGTTTTAGGGTATGTAAAAGAGGTTCTATTCCAAAAATGTATGATGTACGTTGGTTCTTTTACCCATGTATGTTTGTAGCTTTTTTTTGAGGGGTATTACACCATTAAAGTTCAAAAAACTTTCTGACTGCCTTAACTGCTTGCCGACTAGCCGCCACAGTTTTACTGCGGCAAAATGGCACGGCTGGGCGAAAAAAAGTTACCTTACGTCGCTTTGCCTTTTGGCGACTAGGGCACGCGCAGCGTGTGCCAGAGTCGATGCGAGTGCCTAGCGGGCGCGATGACCGCCGGGCTCCCGCGATCGCTCGTGACAGAGCGAGAACCGGGATCTGTGTGTGTAAACACACAGGTCCCGGTTCTCTCAGGGGAGAGGAGACAGATTGTGTGTTCATACTATGTATGAACACCGATCTCTCATCTCCTATAGTCAGTCCCATCCCTGACAGTTAGAACACACCTAGGGAACACAGATAACCCCTTGATCGCCCCCTAGTGTTAACCTCTTCGCTACCAGTGACATTTATACAGTAATCAGTGCATTTTTATAGCACTGATCAATGTATAATTGTCAATTGTCCCAAAAATGTGTCAAAAGTGTCCAATATGTCTGCCTTTAATAACGCAGTCCCGATAAAAATCGATCTCCGCCATTACTAGTAAAAAAATAAATAATAATAAAAATGCCATAAATCTATCTCCTATTTTGTAGACACTATAACTTTTGCGTAAACCAATCAATATATGCTTATTGCGATTTTTTTTACCAAAAATATATAGAAGAATACATATCGGCCTAAACTGAGGAAAAAAATTGTTTTTTTTATTAAAAATGTGGGATATTTATTATAGCAAAAAGTAAAAGATATTGTGTTTTTTTTCAAAATAGTTGTTCTTCTTTTGTTTATAGCGCAAAAAATAAAAAACGCAGAGGGGATTAATAGGAATGAGCTTTGAGTTTGAGTCGAACTCATGTTCGACTCGAACATCGGCTGATCATCAGTTCGCCGAACAGCGAACAATTTGGGGTGTTCGCGCCAAATTCAAAAGGCGCGGAACACCCTTTAAAAGTCTATGGGAGAAATCAAAAGTGCTAATTTTAAAGGCTTATATGCATGGTATTGTCATGAAAAGTGTTTGGGGACCTGGGTTCTGCCCCAGGGGACAAGGGTAAATGCAAAAAAAGTTTTAAAAACGGCTGTTTTTTCGGGAGCAGTGATTTTCATAATGCTTAAAGTGAAACAATCAAAGTGTAATATCCCTTTAAATTTCGTACCTGGGGGTGTCTATAGTATGCCTGTAAAGGGGTGCATGTTTTCCGTGTTTAGAACAGTCTGACAGCAAAATGACATTTCAAAGGAAAAAAAGTCATTTAAAACTACTCGCGGCTATTAATGAATTGCCGGTCCGACAATACGCATAAAAAGTTCATTGATAAAAACGGCATGGGAATTCCCCACAGGGGAACCCCGAACCAAAATTTAAAAAAAAATGACGTGGGGGTCCCCCTAAATTCCATACCAGGCCCTTCAGGTCTGGTATGGATATCAAGGGGAACCCCGGCCAAAATTTTAAAAAAAAATTGCGTAGGGTCCCCCTCAAAATCTATACCAGACTCTTCAGGTCTGGTATGGATTTTAAGGGGAGCCCCGTGCCAAAATGTAAAAAAATGGCGTGGGGTCCCCCCAAAAATCCATACCAGACCCTTATCCAAGCACGCAACCTGGCAGGCCTCAGGAAAAGAGGGGGGGACGAGAGAGTGCCCCCCCTCCTGAACCGTACCAGGCCACATGCCCTCAACATTGGGGGGGTGCTTTGGGGTAGCCCCCCAAAACACCTTGTCCCCATGTTGATGGGGACAAGGGCCTCATCCCCACAACCCTTGCCCGGTGGTTGTGGGGGTCTGCGGGTGGGGGGGCTTATCGGAATCTGGAAGCCCCCTTTAACAAGGGGACCCCCAGATCCTGGCCCTCCCCCTGTGTGAAATGGTAAGGGGGTACAAAAGTACCGCTACCATTTCACAAAAAAACTGTCAAAATGTTAAAAATGACAAGAGACAGTTTTTGACAATTCCTTTATTTAAATGCTTCTTTCTTTTATCTTCTTTCTTCTATCTTCTATCTTCCTTCGGTTTCTTCCTCCATCTTCTTCTTCTGGTTCTTCTGGTTTTTCCTACGGTTTTCTCATCTGGCATCTTCCTCTGCGGCATCGGCGTCTTCTTTCCTTCTTCTCCTCGGGCCACTCCGAATCCATGATGGCATGGAGGGAGGCTCCCGCTGTGTGACGCTTCTCCTCTTCTGATGGTTCTTAAATAATGGGGGGGCACCCGGTGACCCCGCCCCCTCTGATGCACGGGGACTTGACGGGGACTTCCATGTGGCATTCCCCGTGACGTCAGAGGGGGCGGGGTCACCCGTTACGAGACGAAAACACCGGAGGAAGAACCAGAAGAACCAGAAGAAGAAGAAGATGGAGGAAGAAACCGAAGGTTGATAGAAGATAGAAGATAGAAAGAAAGAAGATAGAAGAAAGAAAAAGCATTTAAATAAAGGAATTGTCAAAAACTCTCTTGTCATTTCTAACATTTTTGACAGTTTTTTTGTGAAATGATATGGGTACTTTTGTACCCCCTTACCATTTCACACAGGGGGGAAGGGCCGGGATCTGGGGGTCCCCTTGTTAAAAGGGGCTTCCAGATTCCGATACGCCCCTGCCCGCAGACCCCCACAACCACCGGGCAAGGGTTGTGGGGATGAGGCCCTTGTCCCTATCAACATCAAGGTGTTTTGGGGGCTACCCCAAAGCACCCTCCCAATGTTGAGGGCATGTGGCCTGGTACGGTTCAGGAAGGGGGGTGCTCTCTCGTTCCCCCTCTTTTCCTGCGGCCTGCCAGGTTGCGTGCTCTGATAAGGGTCTGGTATGGATTTTTGGGGGGACTCCACGCCATTTTTTTTTTAAATTTGGCTGGGGTTCCCCTTAAAATCCATACCAGACCTGAAGGACCTGGTATAGAATTTAGGGGAACCCCCCACGTCATTTTTAAAAAAAAAATTAGTTTGGGGTTCCCCTGTGGGGAATTCCCATGCCGTTTTTTATCAATGAACTTTTATGTGTATTGTCGGACCGGCAATTCATTAATAGCCACGAGTAGTTTTAAATGACTTTTTTTCCTTTGAAATGTAATTTTGCTGTCAGACTGTTCTAAACACGGGAAACATGCGGCCCTTTACAGGCATACTTATTACATACTTATACAAGCATTATTAAAATCACTGCTCCCGAAAAAAGGGCAGTTTTTTTAAAACTTTTTTTTGCATTGATCCATGTCCCCTGGGGCAGGACCCAGGTCCCCAATCATTTTTTATGACAATAACTTGCATATAAGCCTTTAAAATTAGCACTTTTTATTATTCATGTTCGTGTCCCATAGACTTTAACGGTGTTCGCGTGTTCAAACAAATTTTTTACCTGTTCGCAAGTTCTGGTGCGAACCGAACAGGGGGGTGTTCGGCTCATCCCTAGCGATTAAATACCACCAAAAGAAATTTCTACTTGTGGGGAAAAAAGGACTTCAATTTTGTTTGGGTAAAGTGTCGCACGACTGCGCAATTGTCAGTTAAAGCAACGCAGTGCCGTATCGCAAAAAATTGCATGATCATTGAGCAGCTAAATCTTCCGGAGCTGAAGTGGTTTAAGACTGTGATTTATTTTTGTTATTGAAGCAATATTAAACCCAAAAGTAAGCATTTATTATATTGCTCTTACCAATTCTTAGCTGTGATGGCTGTACTAGTTTCCTTTTTTAGACTTTCTTTCTTCTATTTTCAACTGGTGATCCAGCCAGTAAGTCTGTTGTTTTTCACAAGCTCAAGCTCTCCAGCAGAATGTATCAGTTTACGTGAATGAGACAAACCCCTTAACACTGACAGGGTGATTAAAATGATCAGCTTTTATGTATTCATGTAAGACCTTAACCCAAAAGGAAAAAAAAACTGTTTGCTATAACTGATTATAAAATGTGAGCTGGTCTAATACTCAGGTAATAGACGATTTTCCATTCACACCAGTTATGTTGGAACTATGCAGAGGTAAACAACTATTTGGAATATGTTATTCATGTTGTGTAGCAATACTGCATGGCGGTTGATATATTTACAGGCAGCAAAGATAGGCTTACGAATTAAATGAGGTTATGTGATGTAATAGATTATCTTCTCTGCAGATAGAGTGGGAACACCTTATGGAAAAAGTATATACCGTATATACTCGAGTATAAGTCGTCCCGAGTATAAGTCGAGACCCCCAATTTACCACAAAAAACTGGGAAAAACGTATTGACCCGAGTATAAGTCGAGGGTGAGAAATGCAGAGGGTCAATAATGTCCATCTGCAGCTGCCTGCCTCCCTGTGTCCTGTGCAGCCTACCTGTACCCTGTACATGTGTGTCCTGTACATGTGTGTGTGTCCTGTACATGTGTGTCCTGTACATGTGTGTGTGTCCTGTACAGGTGTGTCCTGTACATGTGTGTCCTGTGTGCATGTGTGTCCTGTGTGCATGTGTGTCATGTGTGTCCTGTGTGTATGTGTGTCCTGTGTGCATGTGTGTCCTGTGTGTATGTGTGTCATGTGTGTCCTGTGTGTCATGTGTGTCCTGTGTGTATGTGTGTCCTGTACATGTGTGTGTGTCCTGTACATGTGTGTCCTGTACATGTGTGTCCTGTACATGTGTGTCCTGTGTGTATGTGTGTCATGTGTGTATGTGTGTCATGTGTGTATGTGTGTCATGTGTGTCCTGTGTGCATGGGTGCATGTGTGTATTGTGTGCATGTGCAGCCTACCTGTGTCCTGTGTAGCCTTCCTGTGGCGATCTCCATCCTCAGACAGCGGCCGTGTGATGATACTGTTCGGCGGCCATTCCACAGTTCAAAAGCCGCGCCTCCTTCTCGTCTGTGATAGGCTGACCGCTGACTGCCTATCACGGACATTCTCTCATTCTCATACCACGGACGAGGATGAGAGAATGTCCGTGATAGGCTGTACACTGACAGCTGTTCAGCCTATCACAGAAGAGCAGGAGGCGCGGCTTTTGAAAGCTGGAATAGCCTCCGTGCATTATCAGCACACGCCGGCCGCCGTCTGCCTGCATGACACGCTGATCATGCAGACAGACAGCGCGGACTCGAGTATAAGTCGAAGGGAAACTTTCAGCCCAAAAAAAAGGGCTGAAAAATTCGACTTATACTCGAGTATATACGGTAATTGTTACATTTGTCAGAATGTTGAAGTAGACCACTGTTGTATTATGCCTTCACGGTATTTCTTTCTTCCTTTTTTTTATTTCAAAACTCTCAATAAAATTATATTTGCAAAAAATAAAATGTGAGCTGGAGTTTGGCTTCAATGTGTTAGTGTATCTACATTTAACACCCCCCCCCCCCCCCTCCAGACTGACAATGCTGCTGCTTTCTTTGGAAAAAGCCAAATAAAAGAAAACTGATTCAGCAATCATCTAATGATTAGTATGCTACAATATAAAACATTTTTGGTTTTGGGTTTATTGCTCCTTTAGATTTATTTAATTTTTTTATTTTTCAAAAAGTTGTGACAAAAAAATTGCAGCTTCAAAAAACTCACAATGCTCCTTACTACATACCTTGGATTGTCTACTTTCCAGAAATTAGTCATTTGGGGGGTATTTGTATTTTCCTGGCATTATAGAGCCTCAAGAAATGAAATAGGCAGTGTCAGTACATCAGGATTTATTAATTTCCACATATATAGATATATATATATATATATATATATATATCTATATATCATAGTTTGTCAACTCTATAACGTTCACACAGACTAAATATTTTACACTTATTTGGGTTTATTTAACCAAAGAAATGCAGCAGAATACATTGTGGCATACATTTTTGAAGGAAGATTATTTATTTGCAAAATTTATTTACATGTATTTGTTTTTATTTAGCCAAAGAAATGCCACCCCATATGAACAATGGTGCTCTAAAGTCATGGACATGAGGGTAGGAATCTCCCTGATCTACTCAGCTCTGGCTGAACCCTCGGAGAAAATGTCATACATGTTGAGCTGGGAATGAGACCTTGATATTAAGTGGGACATAGACACATGACATCTTTGCTTCTTTCGATCTTTTAAGGGGATTCATAATATCTGAAACGAAAACTATAATATTCTAAAGTGCATGTGAAAACCAATAAAGTCCAACTAAATCAAGTAATTGTAAAGTCTGTTTTTTTTTTTCTTTAAAAATAACAAACATATTATACTACAACGTAGGCCAGATCCTCCTCTTCTCAGGTCCCTCTTTGGCTTTTCTGGTCCCTCACTCCTGTTGAGTGCCCCCACAGCAAGCAGCTTGCTATGAGGGCACCCGAGCCAAGTCACAGCTCCCTGTGTCCATTCAGACATGGAGTCCCAGTTTGGCCCCACCCCCTCTTTTTCACTAACTGACTTTGATTGACAGCAGCGGGAGTTAATGGCGCCGCTGCTGCGCCTCAGCCAATCAGGAGGAGAGCCCCAGACAATCAAGGCACTTGTGAACACCGCTGGACAGAGATGGGGCTCAGGTAAGTAATAGGGGCTGCTGGGGTGGCTGCTGCACACAGAAGGTTTTTTATCTTAAAGCATAGAATGCATTAAGATAAAAAACCTTCTGAGTTTACAACCACTTGTCAAAAAATATGTATAACTATAAATAGAAAAAATCTCCAGAAATTATTCAGCACCACTGTGTTTTCTAAAGTAAGACAAGACACAGTGGTGCTGAAGATTTTTTTTATTTATATATTTTTGGACTTAATTAGTTGTTTATGGACTTTATTGCTTTGCACATGCACTTTAGGATATTATAATTTAAAACATTAGTGTGTTGCACTGCACTTTATTGTTGTATTATATATTATATTATTATTACGATAAAGACCCCATTACTGGTCATTCTAAGGTAGCTGGCCAAAGTTTAAAGGCCCTTACAGTGCATTATTATTATTACATTTAATGAAGAGTGAGTAAATTGCCCCATTAGTTCACTTCCAACACATAGCTTATCCCTAGTTAGCAGAAGGTTTAGGAACGTTCACTTATGGCCACTGCTATTGCACCTTGGGTGGCACAGTGGTGTAGTGGGCAGCACTCTCACCTAGCAGTAAAAAGGGTTGCTGGTTCGAATCCCAACCAAGACACTACCTGCCTGGAGTTTGTATGTTTTCCCTGAGCCTGCGTGGGTTTCCTCTGGGTACTCCAGTTTCCTCCTACACTCCAAAGACATGCCGGTAGGTTAATTGGCTTCTGTTCAAAATTGGCCCTAATATATGAATGTGAGTTGGGGACCTTGGATTGTGGGCTCCTTGAGGGTAGGGTGCGATGTATGTGTGGAGCGCTGTGTAAATTGATGGCGCTATATGGGTACCCTAAATAATATATAATAGAGGAGCATCCTAATGAGACACAATGTACAGGGATAGGGACAATTGTAGACACGCGCACCCATACTCACTCAGGTGTCCTCAGATGGACTGGTGTCTTTATTCAACCTTACTAACTATGTAACTATGTAGCCTTTGGCAGCTATAACTGCATATTCTCCTCCTAGTTAGTCAAATTAACACAAGATAATTAGCATGTAAAAAAAAATTTGAAGTGAAAGCTATACTCTCTTGGAAATGAGTTATACAGGATTACTGATACATTTTAGCCTTTGGGGGCTTACTTATAGAGGCGCTAACTTTCTTAAAAGCAGAGAGTGATTTAAAAAAAGTATTTCATACCTGTGTCATAACTGTGCTCTCCAATTATTTAATTTAGTGTTCTTTATATTTTTCTCTAATTCTGCATTAAAATGTTAATACTACTTTTTTCACTATCTTTTTTTCTGAAACAAAAAAAAAAAAAAAAAAAAAAAATTGGGAAGGCTAATAAGGGGCCATTTTGTTTTTTTGACACAAGAACAATGTCCATCTTAATTTCAACTACCCTATTGGCTCTAATGCATTTTATTATTTTAGGTAAATGGAAATGCTGAGTGAAGTATTGACTTTCCTCATAAAAATTATAAAGGAGCTTTACGTCTTCAACTTTGATTCATTTCACTGTTCTTTTGTGAGAAAATGACTAGAATGTCTTATCCACTGTCCTATGTTTATCCACTAATGCGGGGGGGATGAAGGCCATTCACTCTGCAGCCTAGGGATGCTTATTGGATGCAGTGGGTCGGGTTAGAGTTCTGCATTTGCTGTGTTAAAAATGTGCAAAAAAGTTCCTCAAAAGTGGGACTTTAATGAACCATGAACAAAGGTAATTCTTATAAAATTGGAAATGTATTATTAAATAAATATTGGTGTAGCACCCTCTACCATTAGGTAGGTGCTAGTGATTGGATTTTTACTAGGAGACTGTCAGCACAGGCAAATTTAGGCAGGCCTATGCTGTGAGCTAGGCCTGTCTGTTTTGATCTGAGGGCTGGGATTGGTTAGTGTAGCAGTGGGTGTGACCACCTGTGCCCTAGTTCTGAGGTTCCTCCCCTGCTTCCAGGGAGACTGTTCTGGGAGAGGGGCAGGGCCTGGGACTGGAGTGGCAGGCAGCTCATGTGGGAGCCCTGACCAATCCTCAACTGGTATTGGCAGGGGGCGGGCCTCCTTATAAGCTGAGGTAACATGTCACTGGGGGGAGTTGTCAGCTGAGTGAAGTGGAGGATGGAATACTAGACAGCAGCAGGAGGGCACCCCCAATCGGGGGGTGCACCAATGGCAGGAGGAGGCCCAGGGAGAGCTGTGAAGGAACTTTGCCTCTACACGGTCATTGGCAATGTCTTTATCATCACACGGTCGTTGATAAAGAACTTCTGGAGCAGAGGGGCAGGTGAAGCTGTTGGAACATATGGTCCGGTCAAGTTCTCCATCAAGGACTCAGGCCAGAGAAAGGTTAGTGAGTGTATCACAGTGAAGGGCTGGAGGTGCCAGGAAGTCTGTGAGGGAACTTTGCTTTTACCCGGTCATCAGCAAAGTCTTCATCATTACATCATTACACTGTCAAGAGGAGATCGGAGTGCCAGAGCAGCACCCAGGAACCAGAGCAGAGTAAAGATGGAAAGTGTCCAAAAAGTGACCTCCTATAGCAGTGGTTCTCAACCTTTCTAGTGTCGGGACCCCTTGATAAAATTTCCCAAGTTGTGGGGACCCCTAACAGTAAAATTATTTTCGTAGTGTGGATTGTCAGTACCCAAGGCAAGACAAGTAATTTGCGCTCCTAACCGACGGACATTTAGCACTCCCTGAGTCCCTTCCACTCGCAAAGTATTAAAACCCCTTATGGTACATTTTAGGATGTACCACTCTTTCTCTTTTGTTCTTCTTTCCTTTTTGTTTTATCCCTCTCTATCCTAATTTCTTTTTTTCCCCATCCCTCTCTCTAGCTGTTTTTCTTGTTCTTTCTCTCCCTTTTTCTTTGTACCTCTCCCTCTTTTCCTCTCCCTTCCGTATATTCTCTATTTTTATTCCTTCTCTTACTCTTTGGTGGGGGGTGGGGGGAATGGTATGAGTGGCAGTGCTGGTGGGGGGGGGGGTTCTAATCAGACAACTTGGGTGCTCTTGATATCATCTGCTGATCTGAGAACTGTAGTGGGGACTTTTAATGGTAACTATATTCACAGGTAGTGTTACTCACTGTGTCTCTGGCTTCACTATTTCCCTTACTTTTTGGTGTCTTGTAGCAGGGACACCTATGCTGAAATCAGGAGATAGGGTCTCCTCCAGCCTCTCCCACTTCACATTCCTCACGAGTCAGCTGACCTCTAGTCTCTGCCCCCCAGCCATGCCGTGAACTGAATGGTCGGCTGCCAAGAGGCTGAATGGCCGGCCACGGGCTCCAGGAACAGTTCAGCTGGACGGCCGCAAAAAGGCTGGGAAAGCGGTGCGAGCTTCAGGAACATCTAAGGATTCGGTGACCCCTGGCAAATCATCATTCGACCTCCGAGGGGGTCCCCACCCCCAGGTTGAGAACTACTGTCCTATAGGGATATGCCCACCCACAAGGGGGCCGGAGCAGTATGAGAGACCAGGCCACAGAAAGTTCTATGTCTCAAAAGTTTAAGACTGGTTGCTGAATACAAGGGTTTATTCTGAGTAGGATTTATCCAGGAAGCCAATCAGGTCACAGAAGGTCAGGGAGATTGATCAAAAATTGGATCACTTTAACCGCTTGCCGACTGGCTCATGCCGATATACGTCGGCCGAAGGGCACGTACAGGCAGATTAGCGCGCGCGCAGCGACCTCCGTGAGTGTGATGGCAGGTCCGCGGACTCGATGTCCACGGGGATACCCGCGATCGTCACACGGAGAGGAAGATCGGGAAAATGCTAATGTAAACAATCATTTCCCCGTTCTGCCTAGTGAAAGGACACTGATCGACGCTCCCTGTAATTGGGAGCGGTGATCAGTGTCGTGTCACACATAGCCCCCCCCCACAGTTAGAATCACTCCATAGGACACACTTAACCCCTACAGCGCCACATTGTGGTTAACCCCTTCACTGCCAGTCACATTTACACAGTAATCAATGCATTTTTAATTGCACTGATCGCTGTATACATGTCAATGGTCCCAAAATCGTGCCAAAAGTGTCCGATCTGTCCGCCATAATGTCGCAGTCATGATAAAAATTGCTGATCGCTGCCATTACTAGTAAAAAAAAAATTATTAATAAAAATGCCATAAAGCTATCCCCTATTTTGTAGACGCTATAACTTTTGCGCAAACCAATCAACAAACAATTATTGTGATTTTTTTTACCAAAAATATGTAGAAGAATACGTATCGGCCTAAACTGAGGAAAAAAAATGTTTTTTTATATATTTTTTGGGGATATTTATTATACGAAAAGTAAAAAATAATGTTTTTTTCAAAATTGTCGCTATTTTTTTGTTTATCGCAAAAGTGCTCTGGTCTTTGGGCAGCCAAATGGTCCGGGGCTTAAGTGGTTAAAGACCATTCAGAGATGCCAGAGTACAGAGCTGGTAAGCTGGTATGTAGACCCTGGCTAAGCATAACCAGCTAAGCCTTGTTAGTGTGGTCTAGACATCAGCACCCTATCAGTTGAAGCCTGTTAAAAAACACAAAATCTTGGTTAAAACCTGACTCTTTTTCTAACTGATGGATGCCTAGAAGTATTTTTTTTTTCAAGGAGAGGCACGGATTTAGTTGTCTTACTGATCAGTGATGATTTATTTAACACAGGAAGTCCGGGTAACAGAAGTGAACAGTATATTCTGAGGGGGTTGTTTTTTTTTTTGCGTTATGTACATGTGTCCTTGTTCTCTAAGTTTGGTATATTATACAGTGAACATAACTGTGTATTCCTTAAGGAAATACACATACCATATATACTCGAGTATAAGTCGTTCCGAGTATAAGTCGAGGCCCTAATTTACCACAAAAAAATGGGAAAAACTTATTGACCCGAGTATAAGACGAGGGTGAGAAATGCACAGCTACTGGAAGTGGAAAAGAGGGTCAACAATGCCCATTTGCAGCATCACTGTGCCCATTTGCAGCCATAGGTCCCCTGAACTTCAAACTTGGTAGTTAAGGGTTCCTAGATGCCCCCTAGCTGCAGCCAAAATTTGGGGTCTCTGAACCCAAAGGGTCCCGAAATGACATTGCTGCAGATGGACACAGTTGACCGAATTTGGGGCCCCGTATCTCAGGGTCACTTAGTGCTAAGAACCCTAAATTTGGTGTGCAAACCCAGGGGAACTGGCACCATAAAAGTTTCAAAGCTGGGGCTTCTAGCACCAAGTGGCCCCGAGATACAGAGCCCCAAAAATCAGTTCAGAAAATGTCAAGCACTTTTCTGCAGCAGAGAATGACATTTTCCAAACCGGTTTGGGGCCCCGTATCTCAGGGCCACTCAGGGCCACTAGGAACCCCAGCTTTGGATATGTTGTGGTACCAGTTCCACTGGGTTTGCACACCAAATTTGGGGTTCCTAGCACCAAGTGGCCCTGAGATACGGGGCCCCAAAATCGGTTCGGAAAATGAAATTTTTTGCTGCAGAAAAGTGCTTGACTCGAGTATAAGTCGAGGGGGGCACTTTCAGCACAAAAAAATGTGCTGAAAAATTCGACTTATACTCGAGTATATACGGTAAGTGAAAAAGAGCAGCTTTTTTGATTCAATGCCTAGAAATAAGTGATAACATTTAAAATAAACATGAGATATCTTTAATTTATGTTGGAGATCAACAAATATTTAATGGCATTTAATGAATAAAAAGGAAAATTTATTGTCAAATACTTACCGTAATTTTCCTTTCCTGATGGACTCCATGGCAGCCTACGTGTGGGTTTACCCCGCCTCCTCTCCAATGCTATAGGACCCCATTCCCATAAATGAGTACTCACCACTAGCTACTGCGTTCCGTAACTAGCCTACTCTTTGACCAATGGGTGGGAACTCCGTCTGCCATGGAGTCCATCAGGAAAGGAAAATTACGGTAAGTATTTGACAATAAATTTTCCTTTTTCCTGACAGACTCCATGGCAGCCTACGTGTGGGAAATAACTAGCCAACCACACGGGTGGGTATGCTGAATCAAACAAAAATTTTAATTTGTCCTATCAACCGATAGGATTCTCAAACCAAAATCTACAGAGGATAACGAAGCAGGCTCAATACAGTAATGAGACATGAAAGTGTTAATAGAGGCCCACGAAGCTGCTTTGCAAATGGTGTCTGGGGCCACGTGTCGAGCTGCCACCCATGAAGCTGCCATTCCTCTGGTGGAGTGAGCTGTCACCGCCTGTGGAGGAGCCAAGCCCTTCGCCCTGTACGCTTGTTGAATAGTTTGAACGATCCAAGTAGCGAGTGTCCTGACTGAGGCTTTCTTTCCTTTGTTACTTCCCGAGTGTAGGATAAATAGATGGTCAGAACGCCTGAAGGGAGAAGTCATTGTTAGATAATTTTTAATTGCTTCTCCTACATCCAGAGGATGAATCTCAGAGGACTCCAGAGACCTAAACGTGGGCAAGACTATTTCTTGGTTAACATGGAACACAGAGGACACTTTTGGGTTAGAACCCAGCATTGGGATAAGTACCACCCGATCCGGGAAGAATGTTAAGAAGAGTTCTTCACAACCCAGAGAGCCAATCTCAGAAACTCTTTTTGCAGATGTGATAGCTACTAGAAAGACTACTTTAGCTGAGAAGTCCTTGATAGAGAGCGGGGAAGGCCCCGAAGTACTGAGTCCGGAGATTGAGTCTAAGACAAGTGGCAGTTCCCATTTGGGGAACCTGGATCTCCTTTGAGGCTTGAGCCTTGAAGCGCCACGAAAAAATTGTCGAATTAGTGGATTAGTTGCCCAGGAGGACCCAGAGAAGGCCGACAGTGCAGAGACCTGAACCCTAAGCGAGCTAATGGATAATGGAAGATCTAAGCCTGTTTGTAGGAAACTGAGTATATCTTGCACCCCCGGGTGTCTAAAAGACCTGCCGCTAGAGGAGCAAAAATCCACAAATTTAGACCAGATTCTGCTGTAAACTTTATTTGTGCTGGATCTTCTCGAACTCATGAGAGTTGATACTACCGTAGGAGCGCAACCAAGCGAGATTAGCCTCTCCCTCTCAAGAACCAGACCATCAGTCTCAGCACTGCTGGGCACGGGTGTAAGACTGACCCCTGGGAAAGAAGGTCCGGCCTGAGAGGGAGAGGCACCGGGTCCCTGAAACTGAGTTGGACAAAGAGAGGGAACCAGGGTCTGTTCGGCCAGTATGGAGCTATCATCAACACTTCGGCCGTCTCTGAACGGAGTCTCTGCAGGAATCTCAGGATGACTGGGAGTGGCGGGAAGGCGTATGCCTTGCTGAACCTCCAAAGGTCCATCAGTGCGTCTGACCCGAGAGCCTGACTGCAACAGCCTCTGGTGTAAAATTTCTCCAGTTTGAAGTTGTGGCGCGAGGCGAACAGATCTACCTCGGGGATGATCCCCAGCGAGGAGACCCATCTGAACGTCTCCATGTGAAGAGACCACTCGTTGTTGTCCAGTTTGGTGCGTGAAAGGAAGTCTGCTTGAGCATTCTGGACTCCTGGGATAAACACTGCCGAGATATTGCAAAGATTCTTCTGCGCCCATGAAAGAATGGGCTCGACTTCTCAAAGAAGAGTGGGACTCCGGGTACCCCCTTGCCTCTTCACGTAGGCGACAGCCGTTGTGTTGTCCATTCTTAATAGTATTGACTTCCCTTTCAGAAGATGAGAGAAGGCCTGTAGAGCACACCAGGCTGCCCTGAGTTCTAGAACGTTCGAACCTGGGACTGCACGGCAGGAGTCCCACTTGCCTTGGGCGAGGTTCGAGCCGCAGAGGGCCCCCCAACCCGTCCCGCTGGCGTCGGTCGTCACCGTGACCCAGGAGATGGGAACGATGGAATGACATGCCAGGAGATTCTTGCGTTGAAGCCACCAAAAGAGGCTGTTCCTCATTGACGAGGTCACCCGGATGACTTGACTCTTGTCCCCTGTTCTCCATTGCTGCAGAAACCCCGACTGGAAGGGACGTAACCTCCACAAGGCCCACTTGACCATGGGCGTCGTAGACACCATTGTACCGATAATTTCCAGACACTGAGAGGCTTTTAGGTGTGAGGCATGTACCGCCCGAGAAATCCTGTCTCGTACCACCGGAATTTTCTGTAGTGGAAGGGAAATGGTGCCTCTTACAGTGTCGAACTGAGCTCCTAGGTATATTAGGCGTTGTGTTGGTTTTAGATGACTTTTTGCCAAGTTCAGGAGCCACCCAAAACTGGAAAGGGTGGAGATCACCTGTTCTCGATGGGCTAGCAGCTGTTCTCTGCTTTGCGACAACACCAGGAGGTCATCGAGGTAGTGGTAAAGACGTACCCCCTTCAGTCTTATGTGAGCTACCGTGGCCAGAAGGATTTTTGAGAAGACCCGGGGGGACGTTGTCAATCCGAAGGGGAGGTAGATAAACTGGAGATGATCTTGCCCTACCTGGAAGCGGAGGTATTTGTGAAACCCTTCCTCTATCGGGACGTGAAAATAAGCGTCCTTTAGGTCGATGGAAATCATCCAGTCGCCTGGCTGAATAGCTTGCTGAATAGTCGACAGCGTTTCCATCTTGAATTTCCCTGGTTCTATAAACTCGTTGAGGTATGTCAGGTCTATGACCGGGCGCCAAGAGCCACTCTTCTTTTGAACCAGGAAAAGAGGGGAGTAAATTCCCTGAAACCACTCGTCCCTCGGGACGCACACCACTGCCCCTTGAGACTTCAGGAGATCCACATAGGACAATAGCGCTTGCTTTTGATCTTCCGCCCAGGGCAGAAGAGTGGGGACAAATCTGGGGGGCGGTGCACTGGAGAAGGTCCATCTGTGACCTGTCGAGACCGTCTTTATTACCCAAAAGTCCGAGATCGAGGCCACCCAGACGTGCCGGAAGAGGCGCAGCCGCGACCCCACCCGACCCGCCTGGGCGGGCGCAATCTCAAAAAGACCTCGCCTGTTCACAGCCGCTGGGTGCCTGGCCTTTAGTGGACTTGCGAAAAGATGTCTGGCCCCTGCTCCAATTCTTTCTGAAGTCCCTACCGGGCTTATAAGAGCGAGCTTCCCTAGAGCGCTCCGGAGAGCGTCTTCTGAACTGCGGCTTCTTCCGACCAAGAAGGCGCTTGTCCTGGGGGAGAAACCCCGACTTGCCACCCGTGGCTCGTGTTATGGCATCGTCTAGCTTATTGCCAAACAGCGAAGATCCCTCGAAGGGGATTTTACACCAAGCCTGTTTGGAAACGGGGTCAGCAAGCCAAGGACGTAACCATAAGGCCCGTTTGGCCGTGACCGATGACAGCATAATTCGCGCCAATAGGCGAATCAAGTCAATGGACGCCTCCCCCAAGAACACCGCTGCTAGCTTCAATTCTGCAGCTGCTGAACTTCCCGCTAGCTCCTCTGAAACCCCTTTAAGGAAGGAATCCACATTCTCCGTCCAAGCCTCCATGGCTTTTGACATGGCTGCCAAAGCAAGAGCAGGTTTGCAGGCCGTTCCGGCCAACCCGTAAATCCTCTTCAGGTCTTGGTCGATCCTTCTTTCAAGACCATCCTTGAAGGACACTGCATCTTCCAAGGGAAGTGTAATATGCTTAGCCAGGCGCATTAGAGCTGCGTCTACAAGGGGAGCATTCTCCAGATACTTCACCTCTTCTGACTTGAAGGGATATAATCTGGAGGTTTTATTAGTCATAGAGGACTTCCTGTCCGTCTTACTCCATTCCTCATCAATGATCTCTTTCAGCTCAGAAAGGAGCGGGAAACTTGCGCGTTCTTTCCCCAAATGTTTGAAGAATTTCTTCTGCTTGGCCGGGGGAGTAGATGGGTCCTCCCATTTAAGAGCCTCCTTGATTGCCTTAATTAAAGGTGACACCATACTAAAATCAAAGCCTCCTACTTCCTCTTCTTCCTGAGGATCATCATCCGAGGAGTCAAGGGAGGCCACGTACGGCTGTGAAGTGCCCGGATCTTCGCGGGATTCGTCAGCTGGGGGGCCAGACAGTGTAGTAGACTGGCTCAATGTGTGGGGAGGATCCAGCTCCTTCAGGGACTGCTGTACCACTCGTTTGACGAGAGTTTCCAGACGCTGGTTCTCCGATTCTTTCTCCCTGGTCGCCCGGGCATAACAACGGTCACACAGTGACTTGCCCTCCGGAACTCGTGTTCCACATCCCCAGCAGGCTCTGCGGTCAGAGCGGCTGTCGTGGCGTTGGGAGCGGCGTCTCGAGGAGGAATGAGAGCGTCTCCTCTGGTGGTGGTTTCCAGACTTAGAATCATGCCTGGATCTTGAAGGTGACTGGTGTTGTGGCCTGGCAAGGTCTCTGTCATTCTGGACCACAATTTGAGGGTCCGATCTGCAAGGGCTGGGAGAAAAAACACAGTAGGGAGGGGGAAAAGGCGAGACCAACATCAGATAACGCAATTCACAGTGCGACTGACTCTCAACCCCTCCTCTCATAAGCACATACCTTGTGTGTGAGGGCTGGCCACTTAAAGGCGGTGAATTGTCCGAGACTTCCATATGAAGCGCGACACAGTACGGTTAGTCTGCAGAAAAAAAGGCGGCCTGAACGGGCCAAAATACCAGTAAGAAAAAGGGGTCAATCTGCCCCACAAATACCATCAGAGTACACTTGCAGCGTGTGTCCAGACAAAAAAGCCCTTATTATGACTGGACGAAAACGTATAACTTTATTCAATCTTTTACAGAAAAAAAAGTTTTCTCTTTTTTTTTTTTTTTTTTTTTTAAAAAATACAAAGTATAACAGGCACTCACCTAAAGCAGACCAGGGCTGGAGATGGGGAAGAGAAACCGCTCTGCTCCTACTCACTGTGAGACATTCCCACTGTGAAGGAGTCTATGAGCTGAATTTAAATCCCCCGCCCATGACGTCACCGCCCGACCTCGCGCCTGCGCCGTCAGACGGTGACCGTACTGCGCATGTGCGGATAGCCGAGCGTTCCGCCGCTCTGCGCACGCGCCAGCCAAGCCTCGGACCCGAGGAGGCTACCGCGCATGCGCGAGCATTGCAGACGGCCGAACCCGGAAGAGCTGGGGCGAGGTGGAACGCACAAGCGCTCCAGCCGCCATGAGGGGGAAAAACGGTCTCAACAGAGACTGCGACGGTCATAGCCAAAGCCAGGAGACCTAGGGGGAAACAGACAAACACAAAAAAACCTGCCATGGAGATAAATACTTATAAGCTTCCGACCTTGCCAGCCGCTGATGTCCCTGGACGTCCGGCATACAGAGGCGACCATCCTTCCACCAAAAGGGTAAATATCAGCCTCTACCTGCTACTCGCCCGCCCGTGGCTGGGCCCTGAGCTGCACCGCAAAAGGTATGCCATGATCCTGGATCCGTCCGACCGGACGCGAACAACTTGTGTAGGTCCATTGGAGGAGGACAAAAAAGGAACGCAGTAGCTAGTGGTGAGTACTCATTTATGGGAATGGGGTCCTATAGCATTGGAGAGGAGGCGGGGTAAACCCACACGTAGGCTGCCATGGAGTCTGTCAGGAAATGTATTCTTATTTTAAAATATTTTTTACAAACTCTCAGAAGACTGATCAGATATTCTAGTTAAAACCATCACCTAAAAAAATTACCATCTGTTCCCTCAGATATAATGCAGCCAGTCACCATGACAGCTTATTTATGTTCGCCAGCTGTAGAAACACTGGTATTTGTCTTATGCGCTGTCTAGTAATTTTATTTGAAAACCTCCCGGTCTGATTCGAGGGGACATGTACAATTATGTAAATTATGACTATACATCCATTTCCTATTTAAAAGCCACTGGACAGTTCTAGCTTGGCAGTGGTAAAAGAATCAGTCGGAATAGAGATGAATTTACTACATTATTCTGAAAGCTGCCTAGCATTTTAGTCGAAAATGAAATATCAAGCACTGGGAAAGTGGGACCTAAAAATTAAATTGTATTTTGCTGATCAATATTGTCAGAAGCAAGAACGTATCTCTGGGACACATTGGCTATCACAGTGGCTTTGTATTGCTGAGGTCCTGTGTTTAATTTGCTCACAGTGTGCTATCAGTATGAAGATTTTATGATTTCTCTAAGTGAGCTTTCATTAAGTATGCTAACAATATTGTGCTCTACTATTAACTTGTTGTCAAATGTATATTTCTATTTGTATACATAGCTGAAATGCTGCATTTCAGCTTCCACTGGGACTGATGTAGCTTTGAATATGCTACAAAAAGCATTGGGATACATTGGTACCATAAAAGAGCAATGCCAACCAAAGAACAAAATTATGGGTACATAATTTCTGTATTTAATATTCTTGATATATATATATATATATATATATATATATATATATATATATATATATATATACAGTATATCTCAAGAATATTTAATTCAGAAATATATTTATATTTACACACACACGCACACAATATATATGTATATGTATATATACACACACAGTATATATACTGCAGGTGCCACACAATTAAAAAGCACAAGTGGTATATATATATATATATTTTTAAATACAGCTCTCAAAATTGAATGTAAAATTTCAGAAAAAATGTCCATGCAATATTTGGCTGCATGTTTATTGGTAATATGCAACAAATTGATTACTCAATCAACCAGATATTTTTTAAATTAAGTATGGTGAAATATAATGATTATTTCATGTGACAGCATAGCGTATGGGTTTATTTGATATGCCTTTTAGCTTGATCCTTTGATTTTTTATTTTTTTTTATTTAATTTTTTAAAAAAAGTTTGGTGTGCACATTCTTTGCTGCACATTGTAGGAATAGGTGGCCAACAAGCTAAATTCTTTTTTACAAGTACTTATATAGAGCCACACATCCTTTGGTGTACCTTATAGGAATAGGTGGCAAACAAGCTAAACTATTCATTACAGGTATTCATATAGCGCTGTCAATGTATGCAGAGCTTTATATATATATATTATACATTTACATCAGTCCCTGCCTTTAAGGAGCTTACAATCTAAGGTCCCTAATTCACATTTATACATATAAGGGCCAATGTAGACAGGATCCAATTAACCTATCAGCATTTCTTTTGAGTGTTAAAGGAGACCAGAGTACCTTGAGGAATCCCATGCAGGCACAGGGAGAACATGCGAACTCCAGGCAGGTAGTGTTGTGGTTGGGATGCGAACCAGCAACTCTAATGCTGCTGGGTGGAAGGGCTAACCGCTATACCACTGTGCTGACCCATTTGTTTAGTAAATACACACAGCAAATTGGACAGCATCTTATGCAATAAATGTGTAAGATCAGCTAGAAAATGACATGGATTATGATTGTGCACTTGTGCAGGTGAGATAATGTATAAGCAAACATCTGATAAACCTGTATTTCACAGATTTTGTTTATTCCATACTAATGCATAAGGCCTAAATTGAGGGCAGAGTCCTATACATAACAAGTGTGCCTGTGTTATCATATCATGATAATATCTTGAGGGGGTCATAACTTTGTGATGAAATGTAATGGGGAGGAATTAAATTTTGCAGCAAAACTGTGTATATTACTTTATGGATAGACCCTTCTCCTGCGGAAGCTAAATCACCAGAAAAAAAAATGGCCACCTGCAGGTTAAAGTCCTAATGTACTAGTATGCACCGCATACTAGTACATTATGGCATACTTACCTTCAAACAGAGCCCTCCAGCGCAGCGCTGTCACGGCTCACTCGGTCACCCACATTTCCATCTTCACCCGGTCTTCTTTCTGGGTTCCATATGTTCAGTCGCTTGAATAGTGAGGCTGCGGTGATTTCACTCCTGTGCATGTGCATGGGAGCCACATTGCCGCAGCGCACAGAGGAGGCCATAAATGTGGTCTGAGCTGCGCATGTGAGCGCTCCGATCACATTACTGCTGACAGGCGAGGGGGACCTCTAAGATCTCTTCTGTTGTAAAAACCTTGTCTGTTAGAATTTTTCAAAATTGTAAATTCACTACCACTTTAAAGTGGAACTAAACTCTTTAATACTTACCTATCCTTCAACAGTCTGACAACCCTGGCTGACACTGGCATCTTCTCCCTAGCTTCTTCCAGGTGCCAGGCTGCAGGTGTCAGATGTTTCTCCTGAAGTAAAGTCATCCAGGCACACGCTGTGCTGGAATGTAAACTGCAATGCACTTGCACAGTTCAGTGTATATATTTTAAAACAGACTGTGATTATGCAGAAAGGTTTCTTTTTTAAAAAAGAGACATTATAATTAGTATTATTATTATTATACAGGATTTATATAGCACCAATAGTTTGCGCAGACAATACACCAACAGTACAATTCAATACAAGAGGGTTCTTGTATTGCTGCTCCTGAGAGCTTACAATCTAAGAGGGAGGGACTGGTGAAACAAAAGGTAGTAACTGTGAGGGATGAACTAATGAGAGAAGTAGAAGATTTGGTTGTTAGCTGGAGGCAGAATAGGCCTCCCTGAAGAGATGAGTTTTCAGGGATCGCCTAAAAGTGGACAGAGTAGGAGATAACCGGACAGATTGGGGTGTTGAGTTCCAGAGGATGGAAGAAGCTCTGGAGAAGTCCTGGAGACAAGCATGGGAGGAGACAAAGGAGCTAGAGAGAAGAAGGTCTTGGAAGGAGCAGAGAGGATGGTTTGGGTGATATTTGGAGATAAGTTTGGTGATGTAGCTTGGGGCAGAATTGTAAATAGCTTTGTATGTTATTTTTAGTGTTTTGAATTTTATTCATTGGGCAATGGAAAGCCAGTGGAGATGTTGGCAGAGAGGAGTGGTGGACACTGAATGGTTGGTAAAGTGGATAGGTCTGGCAGCAGCATTCATGATTGGCTGAAGAGGGGATAGCTTGTGCAGAGGTAGGCCAATGAGGAGGGAGTTTCAATAGTCAAGGCTAGTGATAACAAGGGAGTGGATAAGTTGCTTAGTGGTGTCAATGGTTAGAAAGGGGCATTTTTGGAGATGTTTCACAGGTGAAGTTTGCAAGATTTGGACAGTGATTGTATTTGGGTCTGAAAGGACAGGTCAGAGTCCAGTCTAGCACCTTGGCATGAGGGGAGGGACTGATGGTTGTATTATTGATCTTGATGGAGAAATCAGGGGAGGGGGCATGGGCTGGAGGAAAAATTATGAGCTCACTTTTAGAAAGGTTGAGTTTGAGGAATTGGTGTGACATCTATACTGATACGTCAGTTAGTAAGTTAGTAATACTTGAGGAGATTGAAGGGGTGAGGTGAGGAGTAGAGAGATAGATGTGTGTGTCGTTGCATGTGTCTTCTACAATAAAGAGCCTACCTGCTCGCAGTTTTTGAACGTGGGACTTTAGTTCTGCTTTAACTGTGCTTCACTAAATCAAGGCCTTTAAATGTGTCTTCATTATGCTCATGAATCTGTCAGAACCACTAACATGCCTATTTGTAAGGAAATGTTTCCTTGTCATGTTGCATTCATTGATTTGAAATATGATACTGAACAGAACATACATTTATTGATAAAAAGGCAGTTTTCCCTGCATTCAAGGCGCTTTCTTTAACACTAAACCCCAGGCAATTGCTATTCAGTTACAGTATGTAGTATGTTACAAAATAACAAAATGTATTTATCAATGTAAACATATCACATTCTAATATTTGACTGATAAATATATCTATACATATACTGTATGTCATTAAACTATTTTTATATAAGCTAAATCAGTTTTACATATTTGGATGCTGCCTTTTTTTTACCCAATCTTCTAAGCAAAATTCTGTACTTCTCATGTTGAATGGGTTTGTTAGGAACAACAGTTTTTAAAGGGGTTGTAAAAGTTTTTTTTTCTAAAATAAAAAAACATGTCATATTTACTACAATGGTTTTGCACAAAGCAGCCCTGATCCTCCTCTTCTAGGGTCACCCATTGGTGCTCTTGGCTCTTTCTCTTCTTTGTGTGCCCCCATAGCAATCTGCTTGCCCTAGGGCTCGATCCTGAGCTGGGCTGTGTGTGTCCTTTGACACACACAGTGCGGCTTAGCCCCGCGCCCTCATAGAATTTGATTGATAACAGCAGGAACTAATGGCTCCCGCTTCTCCCTCTGTTAGCAGAGAGAGAGAGGAAAGAGCTGCTGCAGAGGGACATAGTGCTGGATTGAGATTGGGCTCAGGGGGGTAGACAGGGGAGGGATGAGGGGGCAATACAAGCACAGAGACATTTTGTACCTTAATGTAGGAAAGGCATTAAGATAAAAAATGTCCTGCCTTTAGAACCACTTTAAAGCCTGGTATACACCACTAGTTCTTTTGGGTTGAACAAAAAAACTGACAGCTCCGGTCAGAGCCACTGTACTAACATACGATGTTAGTACATCAATATCCCCAGCTGTTCTATTGTGTTCTGACATGGGGATGGCCCCTGCTCACTCTGCTCAGTGTTCTCAGCCATCGGCTGAGAGAGCTGATCGGGAGCTAGTCGGCTGCTGGCTTGCCAGTATGCTCATCCAACAGAAGCCAGACGAATGGTCGGCTTTTGTCGACCAGCTGCCATACACACAGGCTGAATGTTGGCTGTGTTTTTTTTTAACTGGACGATGCCACCTGACACTCGGCCCAAGTGTACTAGGCTTAAAGTGGTTGTTAACCCATATTTCAGAGTTTATACAATCCTCCTAGTCTCCTAAGGATATGTCCCCCTGTGTGTGTGTTTTTTTTAAAATAAGCTGTTCTTTACCTTATCTCAGAGCGCCGATCGCCGCTCACGTGACCCGTCGGCTCTCTCTCTGTCTGACAGATTCAGTGGGCTGGGCCGAGATTCACCCACTGACGTCAGTCTGGAGGGGAGGAGGAGAGGAGAGAGCCAGCGGATAACGTGAGTGCCGATCGCTGCTCTTAGGGTAAAGAACGGCTTATTTTAATAAAACATACAGGGGGACAAATCCTTAGGAGACAAGGAGGATTATATAAACTATGAAAGGTTATTCCAGCAGCAGGAGGGGGAAGCGGGCCCTGACACAGGAGCCGACAGGCAGGGAGGGAGGGGAGAAAGGAGGAGACAAATGTTAACAAACGCTTTAAGACTTGACACAGTTTCTCAGTTAGATTGAGGTCTGGCACTTGATTGGATTATTCTAAGAAATTCAGGTTATTGGTTTTAAATCACTCCAGTGTGGCTTTAGCTGTGTGCCTACAGTTATTGTCTGAATAGAATTAGAGCCCCTGCCCTAAGTTTAGGTGTCTGGAAAACTGTTTATCACCCTGTCATTTTCATCTTTCTACCAAAAACAACATTTTGCAATACAGTAAAGGAGTTGAATATTTTTCTCATCACCCCAGAGAAAGGCTGACCAGAAGAGTCGATACTGGGACATTCTCAGAACATGTAATGGTATCTTCCCTGTGCATAAAGGCATCTATCGCATCAAGGGAAGTCAGGCCTGTGTAACCTCTGTGGTGTATAATATACTTGATGTGCCTGGGAAAAATTTGGTACAACAAATATTTGCAAAACAACATGTTGTATACTGAGACGGTTAGAGGTATAAAATACTGACCATTAGATTACTACTTTTATATCAAAAAAGGCATTTTGCAATACACCATTAAACAAAACTATGCTCTCCCCTTGGAAAAGTAACCATGCTCTCCCAATGTTAACATATTTGGTACAAATGGACAGAAATAGAGGATATAAGGGATTCCCCACAGTAATCCAGAACTCATACCTCCCAACAGTCCCATATTGAGCTGCACCACGATCCTTATCTCCTATGAGCAACAATATGACTAAGTGCTAAGGAAGCCTGAAACGCGTTAGCTGGTTATGCTGTCCCCCTCTGTTTTTGGACATGTTTTTATGGACTTACTGAAATAAAAGTGATTTTACTGGACGTGCGGCCAACCAGAATTATTTTTTGCTCATTGGAATCTGTGATTGACAAGGCCAGCACCTGGCCTGTGTGTTAGTGGAGGTGAAGATGGGAGACTGACCTAAAGTGGTATTCACACACATCCTTATCTCCTACCTAGTTTGGGAGTTTGAGTTCAGGAGCCAAAAATGAGTGTGCACTGAAAAGGAAGCTGTGCTTACGGTGGATAGAAGAGCCAGCTACAGAAAGGTGCTTTTGGAAATGCATCCATGTGGAAGTTGGTGGAGCTTTGGGGAAGGGGGGAATGAGGGCAGAGGAGAGAGGGTTGTGTTGGGAGGGGGTACAGAGGTTATAGATGAGCAGGGGTGTAATAGTGAGATGTGGATGAATGGACGCTGTACCTAGCGCTCTCTTGAACCCTGCACCCTGTGCATAACATACTCCACGACCCTGCACTCTGTACGCAACAAACTCCAGAACCCTGCACTCTGTACGTAACACACTTCAAAACCCTGCACTCTGTGCCTGGCACTCTCCTGCACCCTGCATTCTGTGCGTAATGCACTCCAGAACCCTGCACCCTGTGCATAACATATTCAAGATCATTGCACTCTGTACGTAACGCACTGCAGAACCCTGCACACTGTACGTAATGCACTCGAGAACCCTGCTCCCTGTGAAAAGCATACTACAGAACTCTGCACTTTGTATGTAGCACACTCTAAAACCCACCTTCCTGTGCATAACGCACTCCAGAATCCGGCACTTTGTACCTAGCGCTCTCCTGAACCCTGCACTCTGTGCCTAGCGCTCTTCTGAACCCTGCACCCTGTCCAGAATGCACTCCAGAACCCTGTGCTCTGTATGTAGCACTCTCCTGAACTCTGCACTCTGTGCGTAACACACTCCAGAACCCTGCTCCTTGTGCATAAGACACTCCAGAGCCCTGCAGTGTGTACCTAGTGCTCTCCTGAGCCCTGTATTATGTACGTAACACACTCCAGAACTCTGTTCCCTGTGCATAACGGACTCCAGAACCCTGTACTCTGTATGTAATACACTCCTGAACCCTGCACTCCATGCCTAGCACCCTCTTGCACCCTGCCCTCTGTGCGTAACGCACCCCAGAACCCTGCACCCTGTGCATAATGTACTCTGGAACCCTGAAGTTTGTACGTAGCACACTCCAGAACCCTGCTCCTTTTGCATAATGCACTCCAGAACCCTACTTCTTGTGCATAATACACTACAGAACCCTTCACTCTGTACCTAGCGCTCTCCTGAACCCTGCATCCTATGCATGACGCACTCCAGAACCCTGCACTCTGTATCTAGCACTCTCCTGAACCTGCACTCTGTGTGTAACACACTCCAGGACCCTGCTTCCTGTGCAAAAGGCACTCCAGAACCCTGCAGTCTGTACCTAGTGCTCACCTGAGCCCAGCACTATGTATGTAAAACACTCCAGAAACCTGCACCCTGTGCATATCGGACTTCTGAACCCTGTACTCTGTACGTAATTCATTCCTGAACCCTGCACTCTGTACATAACGCATTTCTGAACTCTGCAGTGTTTACATGGCATATTCCTGAACCCAGCACTCTGTGCGTAATGCACTCCTGAATTCTTCCACACTTTCTGTAATGCACACTTCCATAGTTTTTTTTAAATCTTTTTTTTAATGATTGTGCTGGGGTTTGTATGTGTCCATGAGACTCTTGCTTGTGGCAGAGCAATCAAAGCATATTTTAAACCAGAAAACCTGGGTTTCCTTTAACCACACCCCTTAAGCCCCTCCCACTGTCAATAGTTTGGCCACACCCAGTTTTGCTACGGCGCAGCTAGCCACAGGTCGCCTCCTTCCTCAAGTGTCCCTCATTCTGAAGTTCAAAAATTGAGAGGTATGCAGAACCCAACAATTACTGTAAACTACTGGCTTTTTTTTTGGAAACCTGCAAGGTAAAGGCATAATGTGCTAGTATGCATAGCACATTCTGTTAAACTTACCTTAAAACAAAGCCCTCCTGTGCCTAAAAGTCAGTGCTGCAGAGGCTCCCATCTTCACCCATCTTGCTTCCAGGTTTGCGGACTCCGGCTCTCTGATTGGCTGGAGCCATGATGATGTTCATGGCACAGGGCTCTGAAAGAATGGCACGGATGGCTGTTCCTTCAGAGCGCATGTGCCAGTGATGTCAGTGGCTGCATGTACAGAAAATATCTCCTAAACGGTGCATGTTTAGGAGATATAGATAAATTAGACTCATGTGGGCTGGCATGTAATTGCCAACATCCCTTGGTATACCAAACAAAATAACACCTCAAGATTTGGGGATTTTAAAGGCAATGTAAACAGGTAATTTTTTATAAAAAATATATTTTATTAATACAAAAATATCTAAAACTGATACCATAATCATGTGGATCCAAACAAATTAATTAGAGTTGATACGTAAAAATACATATAGTGACATATGATGGTATCAGAAAGTAGCAAAATACAACTAAGTTCAACAAAGAGATAAATGACATAGCTCTAGGTGATACGTAGTTGCAAAGTCCGACGCGTTTCGAGAAAGTACATAAAAATTCTTCATCAGGGACACAACTTTCTGAAAATACAAGAATGGTACCAATACATATTTTCAAAACATTATTAGACGTATCCAAGATGCCTGTTAAGTAACACATACGTATTCAGATGTTGATCCTAAAACTAGGGAAAGAGCAACTAGGCACCCCACCACCAACAGCATTGGCCCTCCATCGCATTTAGGGGCACAAGAGTGAAACACTCAACAAGGACATCAAATACCTAGGGCTCCACAAATATTTATAATGCAAACCCCCACATTCTAGGGAGAAAAAGGGGGAAGGACCTGAAACAAAAAAATAAAATAAAATAAATGACTTGTAAAATGTATATATTAAAAAAAAAACAATTACAAGGAGCCAAAATATGGATGTGCTCGAGCTAGAATAAACCCATTGCCATCGACCAATATAGAGCAAGGTGAGCGGTCCCCTCCAAAGAAAGTGATCACCTTGTGATTGAACCAAAAATCCTCAATACACACAGTGGAGCTGACATCCCCTGGGATCCCGGCGTCCTCCTTATATGTCCCCAGTAATCAAAAAGGGCGCCAAGACATGACGTCACGCAGACCTGGCCGCTGCATCAATGATGGGGTGGACAGCTGGAGAGCAGAGGGATGGGCTGGCGTACGAACGTACGCCGGCTTGGTGGCTCGGGAAGCAAACACCTCACCCGAGGGGAAGCCGGTGCCGTCACTATGGCAACGACGTAGCCAATGCAACGTATGCCAACCAGACGGCTCAGGGAACGAACACCTCGCCCAAGGGAAATCCGCGGCGCCACTACCATGGCAACAAGTCGGATACGGATTTTTTATATATATATATATATATATATATATATAAATACATTTTACAAGCCATTTATTTTATTTTATTTTTTTGTTTCAGGTCCTTACCCCTTTTTCTCCCTAGAATGTGGGGGTTTGTATTATAAATATTTGTGGAGCCCTAAGTATTTGATGTCCTTGTTGAGTGTTTCACTCTTGTGCCCCTAAATGCGATGGAGGGCCAATGCTGTTGGTGGTGGAGTGCCTAGTTTGGAGTTGTTCTTTCCCCAGTTTTAGGATCAACATCTGAATAGGTAAGTGTTTCTTAACAGGCATCTTGGATACACCTAATAATGTTTTGAAAATATGTATTGATACCATTTTTATATTTTCAGAAAAGACACACTTGTCTTTGTACTCCTCTCCTGGTTGCCGCCACACACGCTTGACACCATCTGAACCAAATATGTTTATCCTGGTCTCATCAGACCACAGGACATGGTTCCAGTAATTCATATCCTTAGTCTGCTTGTCTTCAGCAAACTGTTTGGGGGCTTTCTTGTGCATCATCTTTAGAAATAGGCTTCCTTCTGGGATGACAGCCTTGCAGACCAATTTGATGCAGCATGCGGCGTATGGTCTGAGCATTGACAGGCTGAACCCCCCACCCCTTCAACCTCTGCAGCAATGCTGGCAGCACTTATATGTCTATTTCCCAAAGACAACCTCTGGATATCACACTGAGCACGTGCACGCAACTTCTTTGGTCAACCAGGTGAGGCCTGTTCTGAGTGGAACCTGTCCTGTTAAACTGCTGTATGGTCTTGGCCACCGTGCTGCAGTTCAGTTTCAGGGTCTTGGCAATCTTCTTATAGCCTAGGCCATCTTTACATAGATCAACAATTCTTTTTTTCAGATCCTCAGAGAGTTGAACTTCCAGTGACCAGTATGAGAGAGTGAGAGCAATAACACTAAATTTACCACACCTGCTCCCCATTCACACAAGAGACCTTGTAACATTAATGAGTCACATGACACCGGGGAGGGAAAATGGCTAATTGGGCCCAATTTGGACATTTTCACTTAGGGGTGTACTCACTTTTGTTGCGAGCAGTTTAGACATTAATGGCTGTGTGTTGAGTTATTTTGGGGGGACAGCAAATTTACACTGTTATACAAACTGTACACTCACTACTTTACTATGCAGCAAAGTGTCATTTATTCAGTGTTGTCACATGAAAAGATATAATAAAATATTTACAAAAATGTGAGGGGTGTACTGTAAATGTAAGTGTGTATATTCCCTGTTTTTAAAGAGAATAAAAGTTCAAAAATAGAGAGCACTATGGTCCTTTCTCTTTTTATCTCATGCTATGTACTGATTAAAGTGAGTATAAGGTTTCACTCTGAACACCTGAATTGGAACCAGGAGGAGGAATAGTGTTGAGACGCCTACAGAAGGAGTGTAGTAAAGGAAAATGAGACTCTGTAGTGGGGTCTGTTTGACTGATATTGTATCTTTAGAAGACGTGTTTAATATTTGATTTCTACTACACTTCGTATGCACATGGTTTGATATGCATGCTTGTTTGCATTACTGTATAGGTTAAACTTCAGGTGCTTAACCAGCATTTACAAATTACTCTTCAGGATCCCTCTGATTTTACAGTACACACTTTGTTCAACAGTAGTAAAGCGTAATGAAGTGGGGTCCTATACACTAAAATCCCTGACTTTTCATGATATAGGAGTCTGAATAAACTTAAATCTAGACTAATAACATTCTAATAACATTCTAATATAGGTGCCCTTCTCCTTATATATCTGAGGCCAGCCTTATTGTGGTTCAAAAGTTCTGTGTGCATCTCCCCTCCAGACCCCCCCCCCCCAAAACTTACCTGCTTTAGCAGTCTAGCTCTGAGGAAGGAGGTGCACCCCCGAAACGAGTCAGTAATACACCCCTTGATCTCTATAGCATACGTGTGTTCTATTATCTTTATTTAGTTGCATTTCCATTTTTATCCCCCTTTTTTTAATGAGAAAATTTTTATCGGTAATGCACTAGGTGCCTGCACCTTCTTGTTTGTTTGACTTTTCAGTGTTACTTCAAAATACCCTGTCTGAGGAGGGCTGCATCAACTTAGGTTTTGGTGCTGAAGTTGCCTTTCTGTGTTCCACCACATAGAGCACCTGAACGCTGGAAGTGTTTGAAAAATTTTTTGTGTACCCAAGCAGGCTTGCTATGAAGCTGCTGTTCTGCGCAGGGCCGAAAGTATGGCAATGTGCATCGGCCTCAACTTTAGAGGGGCGCCACCCGCCCTGGGAGCCAAATTGAGAGATCAGATGTTCGTCGGCACTTGGCAGGTGGCCAGCTGTCAGCCAGCTTACACTAGCAGGGGACACACATGGCTATATGGCCATGGCTGCCGGCTGGTTGTATCGGGCTGGGCTGGAGCGTCTCAATATAAAGAAAAACCAAAAACTCATGCGCTTGAGAGATAGCCATGCGGTAGATCGGAAAGAGTGGAATGAAACAGCCTTCACTAATCAAACCACCACATAAGCTGTGATGCCACTCATAACAGGTCATGGGGAACCCAGAAGAAACTCTAAAAAGGAAAAAAGAAGAGAGGGTGCACCAGCCTTGCGCATTACCTTCACAGCACTTCAATATATTAAGGATAAAAATGCATACTCACAAAAGAGTATTGAGTCAAGCATATAGTGTAAAGTCCAAATTGCAAGATTGGTGATGTAGCTCGGGGTTGTGAATGGCTTTGTAAGTCGTGGTTATTATTTTGAATTTAATTTGCTGGGTGATTGGGAGCCAGTGAAGAGATTGGAGGAGAGGGTTGGCAGACACTGAGCCGTTGGTAAGGTGTATAAATCTGGCAGCAGCATTCATGATGGACTGAAGAGGGGAAAGCCTATATCTTGACTCAATACTCGTTTGTGAGTATGCATTTTTATCCTTATTATATTAAAGTGTTGTGAAGGTAATGTGTAAGGCTGGTGCAGCCTCTGTTCTTTTTTCCTTTTTGGACTGGAGTCTGCTCTGACTGACTTGTCTGTGACAGACTTAGTAAATAGTGTAACCAGCGCACATCATATCTTAGTGTGTATTAAATATAAGTGATCCCGATAGTTATGACTACTATTGGTATACCACACTTAAAGCCATTTCAATCCGGCCAAAACTCATGAAAAACGTTATTACTATAGACATATATTTAAAAAATCGTGAAATTGACTTATTTTCCTATATTAGGAACATTTAAATCCTATATTCACACCACGTGTTCAACAGTGAAACAAAACATGTGTTATTAAATACAATGTTACTTATGAAAATCAATCCGCAACAATGTAGTGAGCACCCTGAAACATATGTTGCTAGTAACAATGTTACTTGTGACTATCAATTCGCAACAATGTGGTGAACACCATACATATCCAAATTAGTGCTAAAAATGTTTATCAATGGGACACTTATTCCCCTTGAACATCTTAGATGTAGAAACAATGATCAGTCCTTGATGGAAATATGCTAGGTTGATATTAGCACCAATCTTCTTTATAGAAAGAGAAACACCGATATTCCTCCTTTTCACAAATATGGTAAAAAAGGCCGCTTACCGGATCAGATGGATCTCAGGTTAGTGAGATCAGATGAGCATGTTGCATTAGCCTGCCGGCCTTAGATTATCACCTGGGCGTTTTCCTGCGAGATTTCCTCAGCCACTGTGCTCCAATTCACAGGCAGATCTGGGTGTTTTCCTGGGAGATTTCCTCAGCCACTGCGCTCCAATACACAGGCAGATCTATCCTCACTGATACAATGTATCCGGTTTCAAAATATTAGTTCATCCATACAGAAGATACACCTCAGTGGGAATAAAACGAAAAGGGCTCCATAGTGCAAATGTGTTTTATAGATTTATTCAAAATCTCTTTCACAGTCACTTTAAAACAATTATTTCCACTGCAAATGTTCACAGCAACACTCCACTGCACATCAGGAACTACAAATCAAAAAAACTCCCAAGTATACACCAAACGGAACTCAGATAAAAAAACGTAGATATGTCTCTGTTCCCAGTGGAAGCCTGTTTAGGGGAAACGCGTTGGGTGGAGCTAAAGGCTGTGACGCCATCACGTTTGTCTGATCTTTCTCCATGCAGTCAGCCGGTTTGCTCCCGCTCTGCATGTATGCTGATTTTTAGCTAATTTTTATCTGGTTTCCATTTTTTATCTGAGTTCCGTTTGGTGTATACTTGGGAGTTTTTTTGATTTGTAGTTCCTGATGTGCAGTGGAGTGTTGCTGTGAACATTTGCAGTGGAAATAATTCTTAATTCCTGAGCCTTTCCTCCGTTCCTGGCTTGGCTGCGGGTCCCCTTCGTCCTCCTGCCTGCCCATCCACAGGCCTGGTATGGTCCGGTGGCTTGCCAGGCCGCTGAAACTGCCCGTCGTTGGCGAGGCCTTGTGCGGCCTACGAAGCCTCCACGATCCCCGGTCTTTCCTACGCCGCTGCGATGGTGCACCGCGGCCGGCCGCCCGGCCGGCCGGCCTGCCTGGCCTCTGATGGCTGCTTTCACCATCCATCTCCCTGCTGTGCCATACAGTGTACCTCTCTGCTGTCTCCTGTCGCTGCTGCCATGAAAATAGTGAGAGGGGAGAGCTGTGCTCAGCTGCGATCCTGGACTCCTGTTTTGGAAGTGACAGGGTCAATAAAGAGAACCTGTCACCTCCAATTGCTATCACACAGGGAATTGTTTCCTCCTGTGTGATAGCAATAAAGTTAAGTGAAAAAAAAATTGATAAAAAAAATAAAAATAAGAAATACAGTAATAATTAAATTAATAAAATAAAAAAAAATAATTAAAAAATGTAAAGAATAAGAAAAATAATATTAAAAATAAGAAATAGGAAAATTATACAAAAATAAAAAAAAGTAAACGACAAGCTACAAATAAATACAAATAAAAAAAAGTGATTAAAAAGTAAAAAAATAAAAGAAACAAAACATATTTGAGCTAACCATGCCGCCCCTGCCATCCGGTTGCCTTTCTCTGTTGATTTGGGTTTACATCCTGTCTCTGAGACTAGATTTGCACTTAAAAAAGGTACTGTTCCGACTTACAAACAAATTCGACTTAAGAACAAACCTACAGTCCCTATCCTGTTCGTAACCCGGGGACCCCCTGTATAGGAAAATAAGTCAATTTCACGATTTTTTAAATATATGTCTATAGTAATAACGTTTTTCATGAGTTTTGGCCGGATTGAAATGGCTTTAAGTGTGGTATACCAATAGTAGTCATAACTATCAGGATCACTTATATTTAATACACACTAAGATATGATGCGCGCTGGTTACACTATTTACTATTTATTTTTTGGGTCTTTTGTATTTATGGACTAACACGAGCAGCAGCACAAATTTTTTTATTTTTTGTATGGTTAGCGCGAAATCACGTTTCTTTATATATATCTGTGACAGACTTGCTGAGCGCTGCTGCCTGCACCTGAAAAGAGCTGCCGAATCGGGCGGGCGGCTGCTCGATCCTCTATGTGACAGCCAGGTGAGCCCCAAAGCCCGCACCGTACTGCCGCTGATCGCAGGGCAGGGGGAGCCAGGATCCGACCGGACCTGCTGACTGCTGGCTTGGGGAGCGCGTGCGAATTAGCTGCCCTGCTGCTAAAATGAACTTGCCAGGCAGGAAGCGGCAGCAGCAGTACCCGGGGCATACACAGTGTGTCAGTGACACACACACTGTCTGTCCATCCATGTCATTCCTGAAGGGATCTGGACCCCAAGGCAAGGTGAGAATAAATGCCCAAGGAGATCCCGAGAGGCTCTCTTTGTGAATCTGTGAATCAGTTTCCTGATCGGGGGGGGTGAAGGGTTGTCCATCAGCTGGTGGTCATCATCTGACTCGCTTTGCAGTATCTAGGAAAGTGATATGAGTTCTGAGTGTTCCTGTTTGCTGTCTAAATCCCAAGCAATCCCTATCATTACTGGACTTATCAGATTCTGAATGGGGAGTGGACTAGGGCTATTAGAAAGGGGAATAGTAGGGGGTTTACCAGAATGTGAAATGGGGGGGGGGATTAGGAGTTGTGATTTTATCAAAATAGGGAATAGGGTCTTTATCAGATTTGGGGGGGGGGTTTATATATATATATTTTTATATATATATTTTTATATATATTGCCCCGGGTGACAGAATGTCTAGCTTCGCCACTGGCTCTGCGTAACCATTCACACACAGAGCCATGGCTCGGCTCCTACTGCTGTCTCTCCCAATGCGGAGGGAGAGTCCCCGGAGAAGAATGCATGAAGGTAAAAAACCTTTAGAACCACTTTAAAAACAAAATGAAATATAGCAAATTTTATTAAAAACAATTTACCACCATCTTTTATAAAATCATTTTCCTGACACCACCATGGCAGCATACTAGTGATATGCTCCGCCTTTCTCCCCTCCCTCAGGACCAATGATATAGCATAAATTAAAGGCCAGTTAGGCCCCGCCCCATTCTTCTTTTTGTCCTCATACCTCCATGCACCAGTGAAGAGTAAGCAGTACTATGTTTCCCCCTCTGCCTCCAGGCAGCTGCCGGCTGGGTTAAGCCTCTCCCAGTATGAAGTCCCAGTATCAGGCTGCTAAAAGCGCCAGAGTAGCTTGGGAGCTCCTTCTGTGGGTCTCAATGGAGCTGAGCAGTGTTTCCTCTTTAGGAAAAAATTCTGCCTTCAAGGTTGGTGTCTGCAATGCTTGTTGGGTTTGGGGAGGCCAGCTTTGCATCCTTCTTACCTTTGCCTTTGTTTGTCTCCTGTCATTTTCTCATTTTCTGCACCTCCTGTTCTTTTCCTCCTGCAGTGGCACTGGTCTGGGTACATTACTCCCCCTCAGGGCCGGTACAAGGCAGGGGCGGAAGGGGCGGATGCCCTGGACGGTACGATTTTCTATACTAGGGGGGGCGCAGGTGAAGAGCTGGCAATGTGCTTCACACCTGTCATTATACACACTAGCCAGTGCAGTTGTACCTGAAAAATTGTCTGTAAGTGTGCCGAGTGCACTCCTGCATCTGGCACAACAAGCCCTGGCTTCACCTCCTTTCCCTGTCAGCTTCACTGTTCACTCCCCCTACGAAGCAGCCTCGTAGTCCCGGCCGGCGGCGTGAGGTCACTCACGGCCGGAGGTGGGGTGGGGTGGGAGGACTCAGAGGAGCGCGGAGAGCTGTTGCCGCGCTGCAACCTATAGGAGCCAAGGAGCCTGTCTCTTGCTGTAAGTTTGAAAGCAGTGTGGGTGGGAGGCGGGCATCTCTGAGCCGCGATCCCGGTCCCCTTCAGCAGCTGTATCTCTCCCGCTAGCTGCCGCACAGGCAAGTTTAGAAACCGGCTCCTCCTCAGCTCTGACAGGACAACATGAGGAGGAACGTCGGAAGGTGGGCATCACAGAGCGCTGTGCCGCACTGTATCTGAGGTCTGTGTGTGAGGAAAGCTGCTGCCAAGCTGAGGGAAGGGAGAGCTGCACTGAGAACACAAGGGGAGGAATGAGAGTATTTGTAGGGAGAAAATGATTACTTCTAGGTGGGAATGATATGGGGGAGGGGGGTGTATTTGTGCTGTTGTGTTAGGAAGGGAGTTCTGGGGGGGTTCTGCTGGGATGGGGAATTTGAGGGGTGCCAGGATAAGATTTTTTTTCTAGTAGGGGTATTTGGGGGAGGGGGTTGTGATAGAAGAGGTGATGGGGGGGGGGTTTGTGCTAGGATAGGAAATATTCGGGCTGTTAGAAATGGGGATTGGGGGGGGGAGAATTTATGCTAGGGATAATTGGGGGTATTTGTTTTAGAGGGGAAATTTGGGGGTAAGATTTGTGCTGGGAGGGGGATTTTGGGGGGTGACAGGGGTAAGATTTGTGCTGGGAGGGGGATTTTCGGGGGCGACAGGGGTAAGATTTGTGCTGGGAGGGGGATTTTCGGGGGCGACAGGGGTAAGATTTGTGCTGGGAGGGGGATTTTGGGGGGTGAAAGGGGTAAGATTTGTGCTGGGAGGGGGATTTTGGGGGGTGACAGGGGTAAGATTTGTGCTGGGAGGGGGATTTTGGGGGGTGAAAGGGGTAAGATTTGTGCTGGGAGGGAGGATTTGTTCTGTGGGGGAAAGAGAATTTGTGCCAGGAGAGAGGATTTGTGCCGTGGAGATGGGGGGGGATTTGTGCTAGGAGGGGGATTTTGGGGGGGGGTTGTGCTAGAAGAAGTGATGGGGGGGGAGATTTGTGCTAGGAAAGGAAATATTGGGGCTGTTAGAAATGGGGATTGGGGGGGGAGAATTTATGCTAGTAAGGATGATAGGGGGTATTATTTGTGTTCGGGGCTAAGTATGCCGATTAGTGCTCAATTTTTAAATTTTTTTTTGGAAGGGGAGGGGGGGGGGGGGGGCGCAGTTTGGTGTCTTTGCCCTGGGCGCTAAATTACCTTGTCCCAGCACTGCTCCCCCTAGACAGGTTCTTTGTCCTTTGCTGTCCTAGGCTGGCTGTACGTATAGCTTATGTTTGTAGGTTGTGTATGTATAAGTTTGAGGCAGGTGGGTATGTGTGTATATATATGTATATGGATATGTATATATGTGTATTGTAGGGGATCAGAGGGGTGGACAGCTGGCTCAGAGACAGCCCATTAAAACAAAAGTGGCTTTATTCAGCAAAATGGCAATATAAACATAAGATAAGACAGACTTGTCTTGTCACACGGTTGTGCACACAGGTACAGCTCACAGTTCAGCAGCACACAGGCTTATAGGTAATAGTTCATGGCTCCAATCAGAGCTACAGTCTTTATGTGGTTAAGCTCACCCAACACACCATCCAGCAATAGACATTTTCACACAGCATGCTGCTGTCTTTCTCATTCCTACTCAAACAGCTCCTCTCTGAGACATTCAGCCCAGCTGACAATAAGCAGGTCTGAAGGGGAAATACCTGCCCTCTTCAATTAACCTCTTCTTAACCCTGCCCCAGGCTGACCCTCTGCAGTATGTATATATGTTCATGTATATGTTTGTGTATTTATGTGTGTGTTCTGTTCTTATGTTGGTTGGTATGTATGTATGTATGTATGTATGTGGTGGGGGGGGGGGGGGGGTGTTATATGGAGCGGTATGTGCATGGAAAGGAGAGAGTGTGTAGATGTATATATGTGTATGTATATATTTAGATATACATTAATAGAGGGAGAGGTGAAGTCGCTGTTGCCTTATCTATTTTTCCTCTTCTCGGTCTTTCTGCAGGTGTCCGTCTCTCAGCTGGTTGTCCCATTTCTCCACGGTTCAAATATCAGTCACCACCCATAGAAAAGACCCTCAACACTTAGGTGGGGACCACCGTGTCTGTAAGTTTTCAGGAAAGGAGTGTCCTCTCATGCGGATTGCTTTGATTTGCTTCAGCTCCGTGTGCCCATGCTCTCAAAGGCCAGAGCCAGAGGCCATAGAAAGGCGGACGTTCTTCAGAGAAGCATAGCTCGGATGCCGCTCCCACTCAGGAGAGAGGTTCCAAGGAAAATATTTTAGCTCATAACTTCTGTTTTAAACTCACTGTAATTACTCTAGCTAGCCAGCCTCCTTGTTGCGGGTCTGGCCACTAGCAGAACAACCTGCGTCATGGATCACTCATCCTTTCAGTACTCCTGAGGAGGGGGCGCAGCCTGCAAATGATTTTAGCTCCCTTGCACCAGAGGAAGATCTGGAGCTACTTGGTGTCAGTTTTTCTTTGGAGAACTGTGTATCCAGGCAGTCATGCAAACCATTACATGGGTTAAAAGACAAAGTCATATTTACCCTTTCAATGAGCAATCACTTTTCCATTAGCAAACTGGTTTAATTCAAGGCGGATATAGCATCGGTGAAATCCATGCCTACAGTGGGACTGGCTTTTGTCCAATAGGGTGGCGGCTGGGAAGGGCCTGCCACTCAACAGAGGCCCTTACCTTGGTGACGGGTACTTTGGGTTTCTGCTCCCAGGATATGGTTGGGGAGGAAATCCTTAGTGCTGATATCTTCGGGACCCGGCCAGAATGTATCGGCAAATTTCACTGCGGAAGCAGCAATAGTCTCAAACTGGTGCTTGGCCAAGGCAATGCTACACTCAGTTACGGCTAGGGGTACCCTATGGTTGAGACTGGCTGTGCTTGGCTTCCTAGAAACAAAATTTGGAATAGTCACTTTATAGTGCAAGATCTCTGTTTGATATGAAAACTGAGACAGCCATGTCGGAAGTGACAGGAGGAGGGTTCATTCTTCTCCCATAACAGAAAGCAGGAAAGTAAAAAAAATATATATCTAAAAATAAATAATAATAAATAATGGGAGAAATGTGTTTCTCCCACTAGGTTCCGCTCCTCTAGGGGCAACCTTTCAAAAGGTCCATAAATGAAACCCACAAAACCCTTTTACTGGGCGCATGCCCAGACTTTTTAAGTAAGTCCCAGTGGGCACGCATCACGGGTTACTGGACAGTGAAATGTGCGGATCCTTGGAGGATAGGTACTCATGGTCACTTCGGTGGATTCCTCACTGTTCCTTCTCCACACCTTTTTCTCCCCCTTCGGAGCTGCCAGATCCACCGCAACCACGGTGGTTACAATACTTACAGGTACTTCAGACTCAGAGGGGAGCTGTCCTGGTCCCATCTCACAGGAGAGATTGTAGGTTTCCTACCCAACCCTGTTTGTAGGTCACGGGGGTTGGACAGAAGCATTCCTTTGCAGCAGATGGCTGGAGGCTTTCGCTAGATCGTCAGAATTCTTAGCCTTACATCCCCAAAATTTTTTCTTTTCTTTTTTATTCCAAGTAAGTAAATTTGGTGATTGGTTGAACACATCTCTGCTTTATCAGCCTACCTTTTAGCCTATGAATATCTCTAAGAATATGCACAGAGGTTTCAGTGCCATGTCAGTTCCTCTTGGAGAACAGGGTCTCCAGATTCGCCACTACCTGGGTGTCATTCCTTTCTACATAAATAAAAAAAAAAGGCCAGATTTTGCTTTCCAACTGTTAAAGTGCCTGTGGGGGCTCTACTGGTTCCTCTGTTTTGCTTCCATCAGAAAAGGACGGTGACAGTCATAAGGAGAATTCGGAGATCAGATACCTCTACTTCCTGGACGACTTCTAGGTGTCTTAGCCTCCTGGCCGTAATATTGTCATTCATACCGATGATTTCTTAGGTGCATGGGCACCTGTGCTAGTTTCAACTACAACGGAGGAAAGAGAATCCGTCGCAGCTATGGTCAGTGTCATGCAGTATGTATAGCGGTCTGCGGTGATGGAAAGACCTTGAGGATGTCACAAACCATCTGACTGGGTCAATGTGATGAATCATATCGGCAAGACAGCCTGGAAGGCGCACTGCGAGGGTCTGTTGGTCAAGGCAAGCGGAGATTGCTAGCCAAGGAAGGTAGTCTCGAAAGCGATGGAAGGTCAGGCAGCCTTTTTTATCACTTTGACCTTGCTACACAGAATCAAGGGTGACCAGTCATCTTGCGGTTGAGCAACAGGACAGCAATTGTGTATTTTCAGCTCCAGGGAGGATCTCGCGGCAATATGCTATTGAGAGATGTAGAACCCAGAATGTCTGGGTAGGAAGATCACCAGCAAATTCTGGAAGCAATTTACCTCCTAGGGGACTGGAATACACGGACATACTGTCCATCATGCAAGCTTGCCAGAGCATGAGGGGGAGGCTTGTCCACAGGTGGCCTACCACAGACAGGGTTCTTTGCTTCTCAAGCAAATGCCAATTTAAGAAGAGGTCTGACTCGGTTTCCGAGTAAGCTTTAACAGCAGGTTATATTGATTATAAAGGTGTTTGTTTGGGCACTTTGTGTTATAGTATGACAATGCTTTGCGCCTGTCTCCCACAATCTCCTGACAGTAACTCACCTTATCACATGCTCTCCCAATGGAAAAAATAACTTTTGTGCTGATCCACATTGTACAATTTTACAGGAATACTACAATGCATTCTGCACAGGAACTATACCATGTGAAAAAACACATGTAGCTGGTTATATGTGAAGTGCATGTAGACAATCACAGATTGCAAAAAAGATCAGTGGTTGAAACAAAAACATAGCAAGTGTGCCCTGTGAAAAAACACATGCAGCCGGTTATGACCGTAGGTTCCTGTAAAAAAAAAGTTGCAGGACACATATCAGCAGCATTACGTTGTAAAAAATCTTCTCTCCCCCACCCCTAAATTCCCCAAGATACACAACATTTTGCTACCTAAATGACATTCAGTAAGGGTTTACACCAATGTTATCGATGAGTCCCTAAAAGATCTACACAAATTTGTCCCACTTCCTATTTATTGCCTATAACAGCTAAGCACATTGTGAAAATGGCTGCCTGGAACCCAGTCTTTGATAGTGAGAGGGCTTGCTTATCCATACACCCCACTGTTCGGCACATCTAAGATATCTGACCAAAGTTCAAAGCCCAGAAAATGTATTATTGGTAGTTAGTTGCAATGGTAGCTGCATTGGTTTACCATTTCCATGAAACTGCAAGTGTGTTGGTTTTGCCCTAAACTCATTACTTAACTGAAACCCGAACCTCATGCCTAATGCAAATCACTATGGCGAATGCAAATTTAAATAGAGGCTAAGATGACACAATCTTTAGCTGTAAAGAATAGGAGGTTTGGTTGCGCTATAATAACCTCACTCCTTGCCCTAAAATAATCCAACATTATTCATTAAAGTTCTCCACCTATATAATAAACAGTCCTACTCACAAATTATATAATAAATATAAGTCATATAAGTCATAGCCACCTTGCAAGCGTTGATTGGCTGAAATATCATAGGTAATGTACAATATAAAACCTAGGTCATTCTGGTAACTGACATGGAAATGCTCTATTGAGTATACCACTTCTTCAACAGAAAGGATCGATTTTGTAGTAATTGCACTAACAATTTTTGCTCCCCAGGTTTAAGTGGTACATTTTTGCACAGATCACTTACTTTTTTACATTAAATATTCGGCTCCTCCGGCAAAGTTGCTACTGCTAAGAATTATTCTGCACAGGCTAATTACTAGATGCTGTGCCAGCTGCAAAGTAATTGCACCATTATGTCACAAAGATCATTGGACGGCCATTAAATGGCAATAGCTTTCATTTTATTCTCACTCAGAGATGAAGAGCCACCAATTGAAGAGAACATTACTTTGTTCTGGAAAGTCTGCCTCATCTTAGCCCTGAATAAAGTGATATTTTTTATTCTCATTTTTACTACTAAAACTCCCAGAACCACGAGGCAGGTGTTAAAACTGTGATTTCTATAAAAGAGATCATCCATTAGGACTTACAAAAATGCATTTTCAATGTACAAGTGCTACTGAGAAAAGTCAAACTGCATTTTTAAAGTCTTGAACTAGAATATTCACATTAGGAGGACCAGGTCTAATAATTAAAGTATAGGTAAATCCAATGACTAAAATATCATAAAAGCTTTAACATTTTAATGCTGTTTTTCACAATAATGCTATTTCAGTAATTTTCACTATTTTCATAACTCCAGCTTTAATTAAAATACTACCTGTTGGCCCACCATGAAGGTCCATGTTCAGCAGTAGGGATGAGCCGAACACCCCCCTGTTTGGTTTGCAGCAGAACATGCGAACAGGCAAAAAACGTGTTTGAACACGCGAACACCGTTAAAGTCTATGGGACACGAACATGAATAATCAAAATGGCTAATTTTAAAGGCTTATATGCAAGTTATTGTCAAAAAAAGTGTTTAGGGACCTGGATCCTGCCCCAGGGGGCATGTATCAATGCAAAAAAAGTTTTTAAAACGTCAGTTTTTTCGGAAGCAGTGATTTTAATAATGCTTAAAGTGAAACAATAAAAGTGAAATAGTCCTTTAAATTATATTACCCTGGGGGGTCTTTATAGTATGCCTGTAAAGTGGCGCATGTTTCCCGTGTTTAGAACAGTCCAGGAGCAAAATGACATTTCTAAAGGAAAATAGTCATTTAAAAGTACTCGCGGCTATTAATGAATTGTCGGGTCTCTGCAATATCCTCCCCATGTTGAGGGCACGTGGCCTGGTACGGTTCAGGAGGGGGGGGGCGCTCTCTCATCCCCCCCTCTTTTCCTGCGGCCTGCCAGGTTGCGTGCTTGGATAAGGGTCTGGTATGGATTTTTAGGGGGACCCCCACGCCATTTTTTTAAATTGTGGCACAAGGTTCCCCTTAAAACCCATATCAGACCATTCAGGTCTGGTATGGATTTTGAGGGGGACCCCCACACCATTTTATTTTTTAATTTTGGTGCGGGGTTCCCCTTAATATCCATACCAGACCTTAAGGGCCTGGTATGGAATTTGGGGGGGCCCCCATGCATTTTTTTTTTTACATTTTGGTTCGGGGTTCCCCGTAATATTCATACCAGACCCAAAGGGCCTGGTAATGGACTGCGGGGGAATCCCATGCCATTTTTTTCAATGACTTTTATGTGTATTGCAGAGACCCGACAATTCATTAATAGCCGTGAGTACTTTTAAATGACTTTTTTTTTCTTTAGAAATGTAATTTTGCTCTCGGACTGTTCTAAACATGGGAAACATGCGCCACTTTACAGGTATACTATAGACACCCCCCAGGTACAAAATTTAAAGGAATATTTCACTTTTATGGTTTCACTTTAAGCATTACTAAGATCACTGCTCCCAAAAAAACTGCCGTTTTTAAAACTTTTTTTTGCATTGACATGTCCCCTGGGGCAGCATCCAGGTCCCCAAACACTTTTTATGACAATAACTTGCATATTAACCTTTAAAATTGGCACTTTTGATTTCTCCCATAGACTTTTAAAGGGTGTTCCGTGGCTTTCGAATTTGCCGCAAACACCCCAAATTGTTTGCTATTCGGCGAACAGCCAATGTTCGAGTCGTACTCATGTTTGATCCGAACATAAAGCCCATCCCTATTCAGCAGGTCCAAGACAAGGGGTCTGCAGATATGGGTGTTGATATGTATAGGGGCCTGCTGGAAGCTTCAGCTGCTCCGTTCTTCTGAAAGGAGTGACCGCAGCATCGCTCCTGTCAGAAGGAGCAGGCGCCTCGATAGATGCTAGAGAGAGGTTTGCACTCCCATCTTCCTTAAATAGCAGCCTGCTATTTAAGGAAAGAGCAGAAGCCCGCTGAGAGCACAACTCTGTCTCAGCATGGCACCACTAGGGAGTGAAGGCAGACTGTCCTTTATCATGTCAGATGACCAGAGAGGGGAAGAAAGAGAAGCTGATTTCTTTCCCAGCTGTAAGGGAACAGTGAGTACTTTGTGCTGCAGAGGAGACGGACTACGGGCAGGACGGAGGGCAGGGCCGGATTGGGCATAAAAACCAGCCCTGGAAATATTTTCATAGCAGCCCCAGTGGCGTAGCGTTGGTTGTCCGTACCCAAGGCAAGTAATTTGCGCCACTAACCCGCGGACATTTAGCACTCCGAGTCCCTTCCACTCATACAGTATATTTAGCATAAGGTACCCTTATGGTACCTCTTAGGATGTACCACTCTTTCTATTTGTTCTCCTTTTCTTCCCTATATATCGCTCTCTATCCATCTGTCATGTTCTTTCTCACCCGCTTTCTTTGTTCCTCCCCCTCTTTTCATTCCTTCTCCTCTTTGTTTTTTTTCCCTCTCTCACCTCTATATCTATACACACACATACACTGTACGTATTTACACCTATATGTATATTGCACCGAATGAATAATTGTCTTTTGGGGGAGGGTGGATTCCAATGTGAAATGTGCCTTGGCCATAGCGCCCACCATAAAGCATTCTCCCTCTGTACTGGTCCAGGACTGGGGGCTGTAATATACTTCTGCTGTGGCAGGTGGGGAAGTGTATACAGTGTGTGTGTGTATCATGTGTGTGTCCTCTCCTGCAGGGACTGCAGACACATCACAGGAGATGGTCAGAGACTGCAGACATAGTACAGGAGATAGTCAGAGACTGCAGACATACTACAGGAGATGGTCAGAGACTGCAGATATACTACAGGAGATGGTCAGAGACTGCAGATATTGTACAGGAGATGGTCAGAGACTGCAGATATAGTACAGGAGATGGTCAGAGACTGCAGATATTGTACAGGAGATGATCAGAGACTGCAAATATACTACAGGAGATGGTCAGAGACTGCAGACACAGTACATGAGATGGTCAGAGACTGCAGACACAGTACAGGAGTTGGTCAGAGACTGCAGATATTGTACAGGAGATGGTCAGAGACTGCAGATATTGTACAGGAGATGGTCAGAGACTGCAGATATTGTACAGGAGATGATCAGAGACTGCAGATATTGTACAGGAGATGATCAGAGACTGCAGATATTGTACAGGAGATGGACAGAGACTGCAGATATTGTACAAGAGATGGTCAGAGACTGCAGACATATTACAGGAGATGGTCAGAGACTGCAGATATTGTACAGGAGATGGTCAGAGACTGCAGACATAGTACAGGAGATAGTCAGAGACTGCAGACATACTACAGGAGATGGTCAGAGACTGCAGATATACTACAGGAGATGGTCAGAGACTGCAGATATTGTACAGGAGATGGTCAGAGACTGCAGATATAGTACAGGAGATGGTCAGAGACTGCAGATATTGTACAGGAGATGGTCAGAGACTGCAAATATACTACAGGAGATGGTCAGAGACTGCAGACACAGTACAGGAGATGGTCAGAGACTGCAGACACAGTACAGGAGATGGTCAGAGACTGCAGATATTGTACAGGAGATGGTCAGAGACTGCAGATATTGTACAGGAGATGGTCAGATACTGCAGATATTGTACAGGAGATGATCAGAGACTGCAGATATTGTACAGGAGATGATCAGAGACTGCAGATATTGTACAGGAGATGGTCAGAGACTGCAGATATTGTACAAGAGATGGTCAGAGACTGCAGACATATTACAGGAGATGGTCAGAGACTGCAGATATTGTACAGGAGATGGTCAGAGACTGCAGACATAGTACAGGAGATGGTCAGAGGCTGCAGACATAGTACAGGAGATGGTCAGAGACTGCAGACATAGTACAGGAGATGGTCAGAGACTGCAGATATTGTACAGGAGATGGTCAGAGGCTGCAGACATAATACAGGAGATGGTCAGAGACTGCAGATATTGTACAGGAGATGGTCAGAGACTGCAGATATTGTACAAGAGATGGTCAGAGACTGCAGACATATTACAGGAGATGGTCAGAGACTGCAGACATAGTACAGGGGATGATCAGAGACTGCAGACATAGTACAGGAGATGGTCAGAGACTGCAGACATAGTACAGGAGATGGTCAGAGACTGCAGACATAATACAGGAGATGGTCAGAGACTGCAGACATAGTACAGGAGATGATCAGAGACTGCAGGCATAGTACAGGAGATGGTCAGAGACTGCAGACATAGTACAGGAGATGGACAGAGACTGCAGACATAATACAAGAGATGGTCAGAGACTGCAGACATATTACAGGAGATGGTCAGAGACTGCAGACATAGTACAGGGGATGATCAGAGACTGCAGACATAGTACAGGACATGGTCAGAGACTGCAGACATAGTACAGGATATGGTCAGAGACTGCAGACATAGTACAGGAGATGGTCTGAGACTGCAGACATAGTACAGGAGATGGTCAGAGACTGCAGACATAATACAGGAGATGGTCAGAGACTGCAGACATACTACAGGAGATGGTCAGAGACTGCAGACATAGTACAGGAGATGATCAGAGACTGCAGACATTGTACAGGAGATGATCAGAGACTGCAGACATTGTACAGGAGATGATCATAGACTGCAGACATTGTACAGGAGATGGTCAGAGACTGCAGACATAGTACAGGAGATGATCAGAGACTGCAGACATAGTACAGGAGATGATCAGAGACTGCAGACATTGTACAGGAGATGGTCAGAGACCGCAGACATAGTACAGGAGATAAAACAAGTAAAAAGGCGCAAAGCACAGTTACCTTCAAAAAAACCGATTAGTCCAGAAGCTTAAAATGAGAAAGGTACATGCAGGTTTTCATGCATATATAATGCAACTGTTCATGCATGTATAATGGGAGGTATAAATGAAGGTCAGTCAGGGCAGCCACCAATGGAGCCAAAAGCGGGATCCAGCAAGCTAGAACAATAACAAGGAATGGGGCACCTCTGAATATGTATCACAAACAAATTTTATTAAAAACAACAATATCCACTCACATGAGGGCAGAGGAAGTTGCATTCAGGTCAGTTGGCTGAGCAGTGGAACTACATGTCGCAGCGGTTCTTGCAGGGGATATCAGGTCCAGAGGTGGGAGATAAGCTGGTGCAACCGGATGCAGACTATAGTATTCAGGCCAACATAAATCCTGTAAGTTGTCCTGGCGATTCCCTGGACGTCAGGATAAGAGTTCCCAGTAAGAGGATAGAAGGCAGGTGGAGGGAGGATGTCACTGCAGGCGCTCACCGCTTGTGCATGGGGGAGCCTCTGAGCTGTAGCACGGCCGGCCGTGTGGAGGATCACAGCGAGGCTTGGGAAGCAAACAGAGCGTGGCACTCGGTGATGACGTCACTATAATGCGACGCGTTTCTGAAATCAGCTTGCCATTGATGGTAGAATGGCCGCATTCCTTTATCAAGCATAAGGGATAGGAAGGACTTACTGGGTTTAAATAGTCCGGGGGGGGGGGGGGCAGGGGCGGGGCCAGGAAGTCCAAGAAACATGCGGAATACACAAATTGGGAAACATTGGACACCAGGGGGAATCAGGACCTTCCAGCAACATAATTAAAAACAACATGATTGAAAGACTATTAATACAGCAAGCACCAATAGAGGGTAGATGGATGAGAAAATATACAAAATATATAATCAGTAAAAATGGACATTAGTGGACATGAAAACCAAGTGAATAATAAAATAAATTAATATGATAATTAAAATTAGAGAGTTCATTAAATAATTAGTACAAGTAGGCTGTATATGATATAAAATATAATATATATAAACAATATGTGGACCTTAGTCTATGCAAATACATAATAATTCAGGGGACTTGAACATGGAAATAGTGATGAAAGAGGGGGAAGGGGAGGAAGTTATAAGGAAATATAGGTTGTGTATCTACACACGCACGGGTACAAACGCATGCGTGGGCAGGTACGGCTGTGTGCACAGCCAGGTGAAAAATGTATAACAATACAGAAATTATGTGTGTGTGTATTCATACACACACAGTCAGATTGGCTGGGCGGGGGATGGGGGAAGGGAGAGGGAAAGGGGGGGGAAGATGCAGATATCTCCCTCTCCCTTCCCCCATCCCCCACCCAGCCGATCTGACTGTGTGTGTATGAATAGGGGGAGATATCTGCATCTCCCCCCCCCCCCTTTCCCTCTCCCTTCCCCCATCCCCCGCCCAGCCGATCTGACTGTGTGTGTATGAATACACACACACATAATTTCTGTATTGTTATACATTTTTCACCTGGCTGTGCACACAGCCGTACCTGTCCACGCATGCGTTTGTACCCGTGCGTGTGTAGATACACAACCTATATTTCCTTATAACTTCCTCCCCTTCCCCCTCTTTCATCACTATTTCCATGTTCAAGTCCCCTGAATTATTATGTATTTGCATAGACTAAGGTCCACATATTGTTTATATATGTTATATTTTATATCATATACAGCCTACTTGTACTAATTATTTAATGAACTCTCTAATTTTAATTATCATATTAATTTATTTTATTATTCACTTGGTTTTCATGTCCACTAATGTCCATTTTTACTGATTATATATTTTGTATATTTTCTCATCCATCTACCCTCTATTGGTGCTTGCTGTATTAATAGTCTTTCAATCATGTTGCTTTTAATTATGTTGCTGGAAGGTCCTGATTCCCCCTGGTGTCCAATGTTTCCCAATTTGTGTATTCCGCATGTTTCTTGGACTTCCTGGCCCCGCCCCCTGCCCCCCCGGACTATTTAAACCCAGTAAGTCCTTCCTATCCCTTATGCTTGATAAAGGAATGCGGCCATTCTACCATCAATGGCAAGCTGATTTCAGAAATGCGTTGCATTATAGTGACGTCATCACCGGGTGCCACGCTCTGTTTGCTTCCCAAGCCTCACTGTGATCCTCCACACGGCCGGCCGTGCTACAGCTCAGAGGCTCTCCATGCACAAGCGGTGAGCGCCTGCAGTGACGTCCTCCCTCCACCTGCCTTCTATCCTCTTACTGGGAACTCTTATCCTGACGTCCAGGGAATCGCCAGGACAACTTACAGGATTTATGTTGGCCTGAATACTATAGTCTGCATCCAGTTGCACCAGCTTATCTCCCACCTCTGGACCTGATATCCCCTGCAAGAACAGCTGCGACATGTAGTTCCACTGCTCAGCCAACTGACCTGAATGCAACTTCCTCTGCCCTCATGTGAGTGGATATTGTTGTTTTTAATAAAATTTGTTTGTGATACATATTCAGAGGCGCCCCTTTCCTTGTTATAGTACAGAAGATGATCAGAGACTGCAGACATAGTACAGGAGATGATCAGAGACTGCAGACATAGTACAGGAGATGGTCAGAGACTGCAGACATAGTACAGGAGATGGTTAGGGATTGCAGACATGATTGATTCAGGAGATGGTCAGAGACTGCATTTAAAGCTGAATTCAGTGTACAGGTATATAGTATTGCAGGGTTGCTCCACTCTATTTAAACCATCTCTGCAAGATCAAGTCAGTCATTTTCCTTTGAAAGTACAACCAAGTGACAGAAGAAAACATCACATCCAGTTTCCAAAATACAAATTTTCTTGCAAACACTGAACTGCTCAAGATTAGATGAGGACAGTAACCATTTAATGGGTCTGTGAAGCTTTTAGCCAGATCCAGCAGTAAATCCTCAAAAAAAAAAAAAAAAAACCATCAAACAAAGTGTGCAGCACACACAGAGCTCTGGCTAAATAGCTGATTATAAGCTGAAATGGTTAACAGCCATGTGTCCCTGTCTCATAGAATGTGGCTGCAGTGTCTTCCAGAGATTTTATCAGTGTGATCAGACAATGTGCAGGTCAGGTTAGGCAGATAAAAAGAAGTAACCAGGGAGACAAGAATGAGGGGAGGCTGATCAGTAACCTGTACACTGCCTGATCACATAGATATCTGGAATACACTGCAGCTGGCCAGCAACATGTAACTGTGCTCCAGACGATCCAGTTTTTTCCTTTTAGCCAGAGTTGTGTGTCCTGGAGCACTTGCATTGTTGTCATACCTCCTTGTTCCTTGTATCTCCGTCCTGCCTTCCCCATTCAGTCTCACTCCAGCACTTACAGTCAGTGTGAGCGGGGGAGGGCTACACTGCCTGCTGATTGGCTGTGGATGGACGGGAGGAGAAGCAAGTCCTCCCTTGTACTCCCCTAAGCAGCGTTATTGGCTGTGGGTTTCCTACTAAACCTACTACGAGAAATGATTAGTCCACTGCCCAGAGAACACACAGTGTCCATGCTCCCTCCCACCTGCATTATCCTCCTGCACAGCACAGACCTGCCTGCCGCACGATAGCCACGTGCTCCTCTGTCCCTCCGCTGCTAGAATTTATTTCCTCAGCTAGCTCCGTCTCCTCTTCACAGCTCCTAGCCGACAGCGGCCACAAGGCAACCAGCCTACCGGGAAATCTCCTGCTATCCCGGTAGGCCAGTCCGGCCCTGACGGAGGGTGGCTCACAGGTCTTCTTGTGAGAACTCTTGATGCAGTTTTAAATTCAACTGCTAAAGTAGCACCATTCAGGATTCTTTACCAAACCCTTGACTCTCAGGTCTACTGGTCCATTGCTTGTGAGATACTCATTGTTGACCCAAGAGTGCATATGGGAGATCCGTTATTGGAACCTTATTGATGGGATACCAGAAGAAGGGAGAGGTCCTGGAGGTTGCTTGGGATAACATATAAGCGTGTTTAAAATTGTGAATTGCTTGAGCACTGATACGGTTAAAACCTATGTGAACTATCTTTTCAACAAAAATATCCTTTCCAAAAAGATTGAATGATCCTTTTAACAAACAGCTGCAACCAATATAAGTGAATAGTAAATAATTAGTGCACTATTTTCAAAACCAAGAAAGTGATATAAAATTGTCACAGTGCAAACTTAAATGTATAAATATAGTGCAAATAGGCATGCCTAAAACTCCAGTTAAATCGATACCTTAATATGTGTTGTAAAATACCAGAAAAAAAATATATATATATATGCGTAAATCTCATGAATGGGCTGGCTGGTGAAAAAATATATACAAAGTGCTCTGCTGATGAATAGATCTTGGTACACAGATTGCTATTGTGAAAAAAACTAGGTAAAACTACATATACATATATCGATCAGTTCTAGCAATCGGTGGTATAGATAGGGAGAGAAACCTCCGCCTTTCAAAGTCCTCTTCCACTCTAGTAGTATCCTTCTCTCACTCCCCACAATTATGTAGCTGCTACTGCCTGTCATAAGTGATTGATCTCAAACGAAAAGAAAGAAAAACAAACTCATCGCGCAACACTGTTGCAAACAGACTGTTTGGATAGATGTCAACAGGTTCACTCACATGTATCCAGCTATTTATGAGCTGATCTTCATAAATCAACTTTTATGTGTGCACAGCTCAAGTCCATATAGAACAAAAGTAGTAGACTGACCAGCCAAAGACATCCATAGATGCTATCCAGATTCTTCAGTTGCTAATTCAGTACAGAGAATGTCATAGTTTTCACCATTACAATGCATACCCTATAAGGCATTAAAATAAAAATGGGAAAGATGTGTTTCAGTGACCTGCACTGGAGTTTCCTTTTGACTAGCTTGGCTAACATATAACTGCATCACTGCCAAGCTCTTGGTCCCTCCCACACTGGAGTAGGGTTCCTCTGTGGCTTGGGGTGCCAGGCAGGCCGCTGGGATCCAGCAAGTGTCTCAGCTTTTCTGAGAGCTCACGCTAACTCACAGCTTGAGTCTCTCTCTCCACTCCACTTCCTTGACACAGGTGCTCAGCATGATGACATCATCGCTGAGGAGCACAGTGATGGAGAACGGAGCCTCACGGGGATGTCAGTAGGGAAGAAGCGACCTACCATTTTCACTCTGGTCACTACTACATTGGCATTAGGACCACCTGCTCCTCTATATCATTCCTTTGTTTTTGTATATGTGTTTTCATATGTTGCATTTCGAATGTTTTTAATAACTTTTGTAATAAAAATTATTATATTTTATATAATCAACTGTATTATTTTGTCATTGACACCGCTATAATCCACCTTTGCTCCTTCCTTACGTGTTCAAGGAGGTGGCACTGGGCCAGATGGCTGGTCCATTTCCTGCCCCGCCATTGCCAGAGTTGGTAATTTGCCCATTGGGAGTGGTTCCGAAGAAGGAGCCAGAGCAATACAGGATGATACATCATCTGTCTTACCCCAAAGGCGGCTTAGTGAACGATGGTATTGACCCGCAAGTTTGTGCGGTTACCTATACATCCATGCGGCCGTCTCGTGGGTTAGGAAGTACGGCAAGGGTTCCCTCATGGCAAAAACCAATGTAGAATCGGCGTTCAGGTTATTGACGATTCACCCCCAAAGCGTTCACTTGTTAGGGTGTTGTTGGCAGGGGTCTTACTTTGTAGATCATTGCCTTCCTATGGGCTGTTCAATTTCTTGTGCCTTGTTCGAGGCTTTTAGTTCATTTTTTGAATGGGCTGTTAGGGAGGTTGCAGGGGTTAATTCAGTCATCCATTATCTGGATGACTTTCTGTGCATAGGCCCACCAGAATCCCGCTCTTGTGGGGTGTTGCTAGGGACCGTACAGCACTTGGCTGAGAGGTTTGGGATCCCATTAGCGGCCGACAAGACAGAGGGCCCAACCTCAGAGTTGGTTTTTCTGGGTATCACCATTGATTCACTGGCCATGGAATGTAGGTTGCCGGAGAACAAATTGGGGGCCCTGAGAAGGGAGGTGAGGTTGGTGAGTGGCAAGCGTAAGATTTGTTTGAAAGAACTACAATCGTTATTGGGAAAATTGAATTTTGCTTGTAGGATTATTCCCATGGGTCGCATATTCTGTCGACGGCTGTCGGCAGTAACAAGTAGCCGAAGTGCGGGTACCCAATCATTTTATACGACTGACCAGAGAGCTGCAGGAGGATTTGAGGATTTAGGATACCTTTTTGGAATCCTTCAATGGGCGCTCAATGTGGCAGGCGGAACCGGTCAGCAATGCTGATTTGGTCCTGTTCACAGACGCAGCGGGTTCAGTGGGATATGGTGCTTATTGTCAGGGAAAGTGGAGCGCGGAGCCATGGCCTGAGACTTGGAGGGAGGCAGGTTTCCTTCGGAATTTGGTTCTGCTGGAACTTTTTCCCATTGTTCTGTCGGTGCAGCTATGGGGAGAGGCTTTACGAAACAAAAAAGTGCGGTTCAATTGTGATAATTTGGGGGTAGTTGGGGCGATTAACACCATTTCGGCTTCTTCCCCCCCAGTGGTCAGATTGTTACGGTATCTTGTGCTCAGTTGTCTGCGGATAAATGCTTTTGTTTATGCAGTTCATATCCCTGGAATTGACAACAAGTTAGCGGATGCTTTGTCTCGTTTCCAGAGAGAAGAATTTCGCAAGCTGGCACCAGAGGCAGACCGTTTTGGCGAGCCATGTCCTTCAGGATTATGGAAAATTGCACTGGAGTCGCCGCTGGATTGATACGGCAGTCCCTCAGCGCTGGAACCTGTAAGGCGTATTCCAAAGTGTGGCAGGAATGGTTGGCTCTGATGGAGGAGGTTGGCAGGTCATAGGACCCGGAAGATATTCAGGCATATCTTTAGTAATTATTCAAAGGGTATTTCAATGGGAAAAAAGATGGCGCCCTTAGCTTTTTTGTTTCAGTTGGAGGGGCACAGGGATTTCACCAAATCTTTTATGGTTCATAGGATGTTAAGGGGCTATCGAAAAGGAAGTTACCACAAGGATTCCAGACGCCCAGTTTCATTTGAGGTGTTGGGGTCAATCTTATCATGTTTGGGGAATGTGTGTGCATCATACTTTGAGCAGGTACTTTTCCGGGCGGCTTTTGTGCTGGCCTGTTTTGGAGCGTTCAGAATCAGTGAGCTGGTTTCGCCTTCCAAACTGGTGGTGGGAGGTTTGCGGTTAGGGGATGTACATTGCTCGGATTTGTCGGTCCAAATTTGGATCAGGCGCTTAAAAACTGATCAACAAGGAAGAGGGGTCCGAGTAGAATTGTTCAGGGGACATTACACCCAGTTTTGTCCAGTCGCAGCCTTGAGGCAGTTTCTGGCTATTCGCCCAGAAGGGGAGGGTGCGTTGTTCATCCACCGGGATGGATCGTGCCTGTCCAGGTTTCAGTTTACGGCAGTTTTCCGTAAGTGTTTAAAGGCAGGTGGGTTGGCCCCGGGGGATTATTCAGCGCATTCTTTTCGTATAGGGGGGCCACGGAGGCGCCCGGGGGGGACTTCCTTCAGAAGTAATAAAGAAGATTGGCAGATGGGAGTCAACTAGATATCAATTATATGTTCATCCACATTTGCTGTGATTCTCCTTCTTTCTGTGAGTATCTTTTTCCTGCTCGTTGGTTAGGTCTATTGCTGGGTATGTTTTTTGTTATGTCTTTTCAGATTCCCCACGATGTCTCATCCGGATACTGGGACATTCGTACATTTTTTGGGGGGAAAGAAGGGCTGATGTAAGGCCAAATGGGAGACAGTTGAGGTTGACAAGAGAGGAAGGCAGGATCAGGTGGATTGAGGTGCCAGGCATGATGTGGCATAAGGTTGCACCCGAGGTACATCGTTTCTCACGGCTGGACCAGCCTCCAGACATTTTGGTCCTTCACGTGGGTGGCAATGACTTTGGAATTCGATCCATGAGACAGGTCATAAAGGACATTCAGTGGGACTTTCTCAGGTTACGGACTTCCTTCCGGGACATGATTGTAGTCTGGTCCGATATCGTGACCTGCATATCTTGGAGGGGAGCCCGGTCAATAGACAAATTGAACAAAACATGGATCAAGGTTAATAAAGAAGTGGGTAGGTTTATTGCCCGTAATGGTGGAGTGGTGGTACGGTATTGGGACTTAGAGGTAGACACCTGGAGGTACTCGAGAGGGGATGGGGTTCATCTTAACCCTGTTGGGATTGACCTCTGGGCATTGGGGTTGGAGGATGGCATCCGTAGAGCATTGCTGGTGTGGCTGCGGGCACAAGTGTAAGGTTTCACACTGGTGCCGCGGTGGCGGTTGGGTCCTTGACGACAGGTATATATATAAACATGAGGTATTGAAAAAGGTTGGGACCCATTCCAGGTATGGAGTCCTCCTGGTTGGTCTGGTTTTAGTCTGGACTAACAGCACTGGCGGAATTAACAGGGTCGCAACAGTCGCACTTGCGACTGGGCCCTGGAATTCTGCCAGTGTGGGGGAGCCCCAAGACGCAGCACCTTCCCCTGTACCTCCGGCTGGCATCTAACTATACAGAAGAGGGGGGCGGGAGGGGGCGATCGGCAGCTATGTGATGTCTGCGCTCTGCGGGATGTCCCTCCAGGCAGCACACAGTTCACTTCCCGAGTATCATTGTATCCAATGGAGAGGGGAGGGGCCTCTGACCGAGCAGACACCAGATTCAGTGCACAAGTTTGTCCCTCTGCTTGTACACTCTGAGTCTTGCTGATACACGCTCGGGTCAGAGGCCCCTCCCCTCTCCATTGGATACAATGATACTCGGGAAGTGAACTGTGTGCTGCCTGGAGGGACATCCTGCAGACATCACAAGGAAGCATGCTGCTTCTTCCATATGTGCTTCTCATGTAAGTTAAGCACAACACTGGCCACCCACCTGTCTCCTGTCACACTGCCCCCCCACCTGTCCCCTCTCACACTGCCCCCCCACCTGTCCCCTCTCACACTGCCCCCCCACCTGTCTCCTGTCACACTGCCCCCCCACCTGTCTCCTGTCACACTGCCCCCCCACCTGTCTCCTGTCACACTGCCCCCCACCTGTCCCCTCTCACACTGCCCCCCCCCACCTGTCTCCTGTCACACTGCCCCCCCACCTGTCCCCTCTCACACTGCCCCCCCACCTGTCTCCTGTCACACTGCCCCCACCTGTCCCCTCTCACACTGCCCCCCCACCTGTCCCCTCTCACACTGCCCCCCCACCTGTCTCCTGTCACACTGCCCCCACCTGTCCCCTCTCACACTGCCCCCCCACCTGTCCCCTCTCACACTGCCCCCCCACCTGTCTCCTGTCACACTGCCCCCACCTGTCCCCTCTCACACTGCCCCCCCCACCTGTCCCCTCTCACACTGCCCCCCACCTGTCTCCTGTCACACTGCCCCCACCTGTCCCCTCTCACACTGCCCCCCCACCTGTCCCCTCTCACACTGCCCCCCCACCTGTCTCCTGTCACACTGCCCCCCCCCACCTGTCTCCTGTCACACTGCCCCCCCATAACAGAAAAGGAAGGGGAGAAGGATCAAAGACCAAGCCTTGTTAGCTAAAGGTGAATATGAGTTAAACAAGGGCTTATCCACTGCCCACTCAAATTTAAGCACCTATGTGTTTTATCAACCCCAGTAATGAACGGAGAAAATAACTCCGAACATGGGGAGATTGTCCTCTGAACTCAATCAAACATGACAAAAAAGAAAACCAGAAAGTGATCTGTAAAGCTGTTCTTCAACGAGGACCCATTAACATATTGGTTATAATTCTTTATTAGTTATCAAAAAAGTCAAACAATTATAAAAAAGACAAACTGTGTTCCAGATAACTCCTCCACATCAAATAACAACTACTATCAACATATAATTAAAATAAGACTGACGTCTTAGGGGACTTGGGTGGCCACCATACCTATTGTACACCTCTCACATTCACATCAGCCATACACATGCAGACAAAAATTCCCGAGACCCGTATGCGATCTATTTTTTAGGTAGTCCAGAAAAACTCCAGTTAAAACATTGTTACGGCATCAATTGGGTATGCATAGTGGAGTCATTTGCCTGCATGGATTAATTTTGTGGGGATGAATCAATAATCCATTTACAAGTAAAAAGTTCCCGGCTGGGTTTAATTGTAGTGCGGTGCCAAACTTTGTAGCCAAACAGCAAATAATCCTCTAAGCCTCTGTATGTCCCCGGTGTGATGTAGACAACACTGGCTACAATGTATTCATTCCCCCAAAAAAAGGATGAAAGATGTTTGAAGCTCACCCATAGAAGATCCCAGGATGGTAAATTTTCTCTCCTATTGCAGACTACGGTCCGTTTCACAATCTCCTTGCTCACTGGAAAACACTGCGCTCGCGTCTGAGTTGTTTGGTTCAGCCTCACAGCCTACGGTGAGCAGCAGGGGTCACTTCCATCAACCAGGCAGTGTTCAGGAGCTAATACGGAGCATGTTGTGGAGAGCAGTATCCAGGTTCAAGGGTGGTTAGTAAGTGGGGAAAGTCCTTTCAACAGATGCTTCATGCTGTGCGGCTGCCGGCAGTTACGCAGTGCACAATTTTAATGGAGAGGGTTCTAGGTGTATGTGTACAGCCAGAGGTCCCTATCACCACAGATATGGTGGTACGATGCTTACGCGTTTCGCCTGGTCCCAGGCTTCCTCAGAGCATGTGCCCCCCCACACTGCCCCCCCACCTGTCCCCTCTCACACTGCCCCCCACCTGTCCCCCCTCACACTGCCCCCCCCACCTGTCTCCTGTCAACCCCCCCCCCACCTGTCCCCTCTCACACTGCCCCCCACCTGTCTCCTGTCACACTGCCTGCCACCTGTCCCCTGTCACACTGCCCCCCCCACCTGTCCCCTCTCACACTGCCCCCCCACCTGTCCCCTCTCACACTGCCCCCCTACCTGTCTGCTGTCACACTGCCCCCCCCCCACCTGTCCCCTCTCACACTGCCCCCCCACCTGTCCCCTCTCACACTGCCCCCCCACCTGTCCCCTCTCACACTGGCCCCCCACCTGCCACATAGCTCCTCTTTTATCACACTGCCCACGTCATACTATTTCCCCATCATACTGCCCCCACCTGTCTCACTGCCCCCTTGGCACAATACCCTCCTGTCATACTGCCCCCTCCTGTAACACTGCCCCTCCATCATTCTGCCCCCTCGTCACACTGCCCCCTTCATATTTACCCCCCTCCTGTCACACTACCCCCCTCTTGTTAAACAGCCCCCCTCCTTTCACAGTGCTCCCTCATTACACTGCCCCCCTCTTGTAATACTTCCCAGGTATCCTTTTCCTGTCACACTGCCCCCCTCTTGTCACAATATCCCTCTGTCACACTGCCCCCTGTCATACTGCCCCCTCCTGTCACACTGCCCCCATCGTAGTGCCCCTTCTTGTCACACTGCCCCCCTTCTTTCACAGTGCCCCCTCTTATCACACTCCCCCCTCTGGTCACACTTTCCAGATACCCTTCTTTGGTCATACTGCCCCCTCCTGTCAAAATACCCCGTCATACTGCCCCTCATCCTTTCACAATACCCCCCCCCATCATACTGCGGGTCAGGGGCCCTTCATGGTTTCTTGCACTGGGGCCCTGAAGGTTATAGTTACGCCTCTGACTAACAGGTAATAAGTTGTGGGGGTCTGTGGTCAGTTAGTGAGTCCTCCTGGGGACAGATGCTAACTAAAAGATATTACAGACTCAAAAAAGTTAAAGTGGGGTCGTCAGGTACCAGCAACCAATTATTGGGATTGGAGCTGGAATAGTTTAAATATTTTAAATGTTTTAAATATTTGAAATAAAGGTTATAGTCTATTGGTTTTGTTAATAAAGGCCGAACAGACCATTTACATCCAAGAAGGTGTCCGTGTCATTATTAAATTGTAATGGTAAGGCATTATGCATGTGTTGTTGGGGTAGTAAGTTATCTGGCTGCCCTAGTCATGTCAGTTTGGACATGAATCGGATCGCATCGATTCTGGTGCGGACCAAAAAAAGGGTCCTGTGCGAGTTTCGTCCGAATGCGATGCGATTTCAGCCATACTATCTGTATGGCTGAAATCGCATTGCACGGACATCTCTTGTGATTTGCTGCTGTCAGAAGAGGCCTGCCACGGGTCACCATCTCCCTGGTAGGGGCCCCAGCACACTACTTTGCCCAGGGGCCCATGATGCTGTTAAGGTGGCACTGAATGCAGGGTCATTTATCCTTCCAGTGAAGCCACTGATGCAGGGGTATTTTTTCTTTTCAGTGACACAACCAACGTAGATACATGTTTTCCTTCTTGTGAAACCACTAATGGTGGACCGTTTTTCCTTACAGTGACACTACCAAAGCAAGGTTGTTTTTTCCTTACAGTGACACTACAGATGCATGAACCCCGCCACAGATGCAGGGACATTTTTTCTTCAAGTGACACCACAGACATAGGCACATTTTTCTTTCCAGTAACCCCATCGATGCTGGGACATTTTTATTCCTTTGCCACTGTTTGCCCCATATTTGTATATGGACTTGAAATTGTTCAGTTCGCTGTAGTCTACCACAACTAGTGTTACTATTTCAGTGTGAACAAAAAGGAGTCTCTTGTGCCTAAATGAACAATACAGTGAAAGTCCATGCCAAGTGCATTGCCGCAAACTGTACATTTCACCACAGCATACTGCATGTATGCTCTTTTAGCACCATCCCCTCCTCTGCCAAAACTGTGGGGGCAGTACAATTTGCCATCCTCATCCTGGACTGGATTACCTTCTCTTGGCAGTGATGTACACAATCACGTGCAAGGAAAATTTAAAAAAATCTGCATTTTTGCTTGCACATGATTGGATGATGGAAGTCAGCAGAGCTTCTACACATTTACCAAGCTCTGGAGCAGCTGCACTTGCAGAGTGCAACTGCACTTTGCAAAGTGCACAGTCTATTTGCCTGTATTGATTTTAGTGAATCAACCTCCTAGTGCCTGTACAGTTTTTGAAACAAAGGGTGTTGAAATTTTTTTGACAAAGATCGATTCACAGCTGTAGCTTGTGATTTGCTGCAAAGTCACAATGTTGCAGTATGTGTGAAAAATGGGCAGTAAGCCAGTAAGTAAACCAGCCTGCAGCAGGGACAAACTGATTAACCACTTCAGCCCCGGAAGGATTTACCCCCTTCCTGACCAGAGCACTTTTCACAATTTGGCACTGCGTCGCTTTAACTGCTACTTGCGCGGTCATGCAATGCTGTACCCAAACAAAATTTGCGTCCTTTTCTTCCCACAAATAGAGCTTTCTTTTGATGGTATTTGATCACCTCTGCCGTTTTTATTTTTTGCGCTATTAACGGAAAAAGACCGAAAATTTTGAAAAAAAATTATATTTTCTACTTTTTGTTATAAAAAAAAATCGAATAAACTCAATTTTAATCATACATTTAGGCCAAAATGTATTTGGCCACATGTCTTTGGTAAAAAAAAAAGGCAATAAGCGTATATTTATTGGTTTGCGCAAAAGTTATAGCGTCTACAAACTAGGGTACATTTTCTGGAATTTACACAGCTTTTAGTTTATGACTGCCTATGTCATTTCTTGAGGTGCTAAAATGGCAGGGCAGTACAAAACCCCCCAAATGACCCCATTTTGGAAAGTAGACACCCCAAGGAAATTGATGAGAGGCATGTTGAGCCCATTGAATATTTATTTTTTTTGTCCCAAGTGATTGAATAATGACAAAAAAAAAAAAAAAAAATTTACAAATAGTTGTCACTAAATGATATATTGCTCACACAGGCCATGGGCATATGTGGAATTGCACCCCAAAATACATTCAGCTACTTCTCCTGAGTACGGGGATACCACATGTGTGGGACTTTTTGGGAGCCTAGCCGCGTACGGGGCCCCAAAAACCAAGCACCGCCTTCAGGATTTCTAAGGGCATACATTTTTTATTTCACTCCTCACTATCTATCAGTTTTGAAGGCCATAAAATGCCCAGATGGCACAAACCCCCCCCCCAAATGACCCCATTTTGGAAAGTAGACACCCCAAGCTATTTGCTGAGAGGCATGTTGAGTCCATGGAATATTTTATATTTTGACACAAGTTGCGGGAAAGTGACAATTTTTTTTTTGCACAAAGTTGTCACTAAATGATATATTGCTCAAACATGCCATGGGCATATGTGGAATTACACCCCAAAATACATTCTGCTGCTTCTCCTGAATACGGGGATACCACATGAGTGGCACTTTTTGGGAGCCTAGCTTCATACGGGGCCCCGAAATCCAATCACCGCCATCAGGATTTCTAAGGGCGTAAATTTTTGATTTCACTCCTCACTACCCATCACAGTTTCGAAGGCCATAAAATGCCAAGATGGCACAAAACCCCCCAAAACGACCCCATTTTGGAAAGTAGACGCCCCAAGTTATTGGCTGAGAGGCATGGTGAGTATTTTGCAGCTCTCATTTGTTTTTGAAAATGAAGAAAGACAATTTTCAAAAGTTTGTGACAAAAAGTGAGGTCTGCAAAATACTCACCATACCTCTCAGCAAATAGCTTTGGGTGTCTATTTTCCAAAATGGGGTCATTTGGGGGGTTTTGTGCCATCTGGGCATTGCATGGCCTCCGAAACTGTGATAGGCAGTGAAGAGTGAAATCAAAAATTTACGCCCTTAGAAAGCCTGAAGGCGGTGCTTGGTTTTCGGGGTCCCGTACGCGGCTAGGCTCCCAAAAAGTCTCACACATGTGGTATCCCCGTACTCAGGAGAAGCAACAGAATGGGGTGTAATTTCACATATTCCCATGGCATGTTTGAGCAATATATCATTTAGTGACAACTTTGTGCAAAAAAAAAAAAAAAAAAATTGTCTTTTTCCCGCAACTTGTGTCACAATATAAAATATTCCATGGATTCGACATGCCTCTCAGCAAATAGCTTGGGGTGTCTACTTTCCAAAATGGGGTCATTGGGGGGGTTTTGAACTGTCCTGGCATTTTATGCACAACATTTAGAAGCTTATGTCACACATCACCCACTCTTCTAACCACTTGAAGACAAAGCCCTTTCTGACACTTTTTGTTTACATGAAAAAAATTTTTTTTTTTGCAAGAAAATTACTTTGAACCCCCAAACATTATATATTTTTTTTAAAGCAAATGCCCTACAGATTAAAATGGTGGGTGTTTAATTATTTTTTTTTCACACAGTATTTGCGCAGCGATTTTTCAAACGCATTTTTTGGGGAAAAAACACACTTTTTAAAATTTTAATGCACTAAAACACACTATATTGCACAAATGTTTGATGAAATAAAAAAGATGATCTTAGGCCGAGTACATGGATACCAAACATGACATGCTTTAACCACTTGCCGACCGCCTAACGCAGATATACTGCGGCAGAATGGCACGGGCAGGCAGAATCACGTACCCGGACCCCCCCCCGATGCCAGCGGCGGTCGGCTTGTGACTGGAAGCGATGAGAGTCGAGGGGGAGACCATCCGATCGTGGCCCCCCCCTCGCGATCGCTCCCAGCCAATGGGAATCCTCCCCTGCCTGTGTGTAGTACACACAGGCAGAGGATGTGATGTCATCTCTCCTCGGCTCGGCAGTTTCCGTTCCGGCGCCGAGGAGAGAAGACATGTGAGTGCACAACACACACACACACACAGTAGAACATGCCAGGCATACTTTACACCCCCGACCCCCCCCCCCGATCGCCCACCGATCCCCCCCAATCACCCCCCCTGTCACAAACTGACACCAAGCAGTATTTTTTTTTTTTCTGATTACTGCATAGTGTCAGTTTGTGACAGTTAGAAGTGGTAGGGCAGTGAGTATTAGCCCCCTGTAGGTCTAGGGTACCCCCCTAACCCCCCCTAATAAAGTTTTAACCCCTTGATCACCCCCTGTCACCAGTGTCACTAAGCGATCATTTTTCTGATCGCTGTATTAGTGTCGCTGGTGACGCTAGTTAGGGAGGTAAATATTTAGGTTCGCCGTCAGCGTTTTATAGCGTCAGGGACCCCCATATACTATCTAATAAATGTTTTAACCCCTTGATTGCCCCCTAGTTAACCCTTTCACCCCTGATCACCGTATAACCGTTACGGGTGACGCTGGTTAGTTTGTTTATTTTTTATAGTGTCAGGGCACCCGCCGTTTATTACCGAATAAAGGTTTAGCCCCCTGATTGCCCGGCGGTGATATGCGTCGCCCCAGGCAGCGTCAGATTAGCGCCAGTAGCGCTAACACCCACGCACGCACCGTACACCTCCCTTAGTGGTATAGTATCTGAACGGATCAATATCTGATCCGATCAGATCTATACTGGCGTCCCCAGCAGTTTAGGGTTCCCAAACACGCAGTGTTAGCGGGATCAGCCCAGATACCTGCTAGCACCCGCGTTTTGCCCCTCCGCCCGGCCCAGCCAAGCCCACCCAAGTGCAGTATCGATCGATCACTGTCACTTACAAAACACTAAACACATAACTGCAGCGTTCGCAGAGTCAGGCCTGATCCCTGCGATCGCTAACAGTTTTTTTGGTAGCGTTTTGGTGAACTGGCAAGCACCTGCCCCAGGCAGCGTCAGGTTAGCGCCAGTACCGCTAACACCCACGCACGCAGCATACACCTCCCTTAGTGGTATAGTATCTGAATGGACCAATATCTGATCTGATCAGATCTATACTAGCGTCCCCAGCAGTTTAGGGTTCCCACAAACGCAGTGTTTGCGGGATCAGCCCAGATACCTGCTAGCACCTGCGTTTTGCCCCTCCGCCCGGCCCAGCCCAGCCCAGCCCACCCAAGTGCAGTATCGATCGATCACTGACACTTACAAAACACTAAACGCATAACTGCAGCGTTCGCAGAGTCAGGCCTGATCCCTGCGATTGCTAACAGTTTTTTTGGTAGCGTTTTGGTGAACTGGCAAGCACCAGCGGCCTAGTACACCCCGGTCGTAGTCAAACCCGCACTGCACTAACACTTGGTGACGTGGCGAGTCCCATAAGTGCAGTTCAAGCTGGTGAGGTGGCAAGCACAAGTAGTGTCCCGCTGCCACCAGAAAGACAAACACAGGCCCGTCGTGCCCATAATGCCCTTCCTGCTGCATTCGCCAATCCTAATTGGGAACCCACCACTTCTGCAGCGCCCGTACTTCCCCCATTCACATCCCCAACCAAATGCAGTCGGCTGCATGAGAGGCATTTTTATGTCCTCCCGAGTACCCCTACCCAACAAACCCCCCCAAAAAAGATGTTGTGTCTGCAACAAGCGCGGATATAGGCGTGACACCCGCTATTATTGTCCCTCCTGTCCTGACAATCCTGGTCTTTGCATTGGTGAATATTTTGAACGCTACCATGCACTAGTTGAGTATTAGCGTAGGGTACAGCATTGCACAGACTAGGACACACTTTCACAGGGTCTCCCAAGATGCCATCGCATTTTGAGAGACCCGAACCTGGAACCGGTTACAGTTATAAAAGTTACAGTTACTAAAAAAAGTGTAAAAAAATAAAAAAAACACAAACAAAAATAAAAAATAAAAAAAAATAGTTGTCGTTTTATTGTTTTCTCTCTCTCTCTCTATTCTCTCTATTGTTCTGCTCTTTTTTACTGTATTCTATTCTGCAATGTTTTATTGTTATTATGTTTTATCATGTTTGTTTTTCAGGTATGCAATTTTTTATACTTTACCGTTTACTGTGCTTTATTGTTAACCATTTTTTTGTCTTCAGGTACGCCATTCACGACTTTGAATGGTTATACCAGAATGATGCCTGCAGGTTTAGGTATCATCTTGGTATCATTCTTTTCAGCCAGCGGTCGGCTTTCATGTAAAAGAAATCCTTGCGGCTAATTAGCCTCTAGACTGCTTTTACAAGCAGTGGGAGGGAATGCCCCCCCCCCCCCAACGTCTTCCATGTTTTTCTCTGGCTCTCCTGTCTCAACAGGGAACCTGAAAATGCAGCCGGTGATTCAGCCAGCTGACCATAGAGCTGATCAGAGACCAGAGTGGCTCCAAACATCTCTATGGCCTAAGAAACCGGAAGCTACGAGCATTTTATGACTTAGATTTCGCCGGATGTAAACAGCGCCATTGGGAAATTGGGAAAGCATTTTATCACACTGATCTTGGTGTGGTCAGATGCTTTGAGGGCAGAGGAGAAATCTAGGGTCTAATAGACCCCAATTTTTTCAAAAAAGAGTACCTGTCACTACCTATTGCTATGATAGGGGATATTTACATTCCCTGAGATAACAATAAAAGTGATTAAAAAAAAAAAAAATGAAAGGAACAGTTTAAAAATAAGATAAAAAAAAAATAATAATAAAGGAAAAAAAAAAAAAAAAGCACCCCTGTCCCCCCTGCTCTCGCGATAAGGTGAACACAAGCGTCGGTCTGGCGTCAAATGTAAAAAGCAATTGCACCATGCATGTGAGGTATCACCGCGAAGGTCAGATCGAGGGCAGTAATTTTAGCAGTAGACCTCCTCTGTAAATCTAAAGTGGTAACCTGTAAAGGCTTTTAAAGGCTTTTAAAAATGTATTTAGTTTGTCGCCACTGCACGTTTGTGCGCAATTTTAAAGCATGTCATGTTTGATATCCATGTACTCGGCCTAAGATCATCTTTTTTATTTCATCAAACATTTGGGCGATATAATGTGTTTTAGTGCATTAAAATTTAAAAAAAGTGTGTTTTTTCCCCAAAAAATGCATTTGAAAAATCGCTGCGCAAATACTGTGTGAAAAAAAAAAATGAAACACCCACCATTTTAATCTGTAGGGCATTTGCTTTAAAAAAATATATAATGTTTGGGGTTCAAAGTAATTTTCTTGCAAAAGAAAATAATTTTTTTATGTAATCAAAAAGTGTCAGAAAGGGCTTTGTCTTCAAGTGGTTAGAAGAGTGGGTGATGTGTGACATAAGCTTCTAAATGTTGTGCATAAAATGCCAGGACAGTTCAAAACCCCCCCAATGATCCCCATTTTGGAAAGTAGACACCCCAAGCTATTTGCTGAGAGGCATGTCGAGTCCATGGAATATTTTATATTGTGACACAAGTTGCGGGAAAGAGACAATTTTTTTTTAATTTTTTTTTTTTTTTGCGCAAAGTTGTCACTAAATGATATATTGCTCAAACATGCCATGGGAATATGTGAAATTACACCCCAAAATACATTCTGTTGCTTCTCCTGAGTACGGGAATACCACATGTGTGAGACTTTTTGGGAGCCTAGCCGCGTACGGGACCCCGAAAACCAAGCACTGCCTTCAGGCTTTCTAAGGCCGTAAATTTTTGATTTCACTCTTCACTGCCTATCACAGTTTTGGAGGCCATGGAATGCCCAGATGGCAAAAAAAAAACCCCAAATGACCCAATTTTGGAAAGTAGACACCCCAAGCTATTTGCTGAGAGGTATAGTGAGTATTTTGCAGACCTTACTTTTTGTCACAAAGTTTGAAAAATTGAAAAAAGAAAAAAAAAAAAAATTTTCTCGTCTTTCTTTATTTTCAAAAACAAATGAGAGCTGCAAAATACTCACCATGCCTCTCAGCAAATAGCTTGGGGTGTCTACTTTCCAAAATGGGGTCATTTGGGTGGGGTTGTGCCACCTGGGCATTCCATGGCCTCCGAAACTGTGATAGGCAGTGAAGAGTGAAATCAAAAATTATCACCCCTAAGGTGGGGGGCGTGACCGGATGCCGCTGTGAGAGGGTGTGTGTGAGAGCTCCCTCCTAGCTCCGGACTGCATGCTGCTCAGTCCTGTCTCCGCTGATCCTCCCCTCCCCGCCATCTAACCGGCTGCTGGCTTGGTCTGTCCCCCGGCCTTTGTTGCCTGCTACCTGTATCGGTCGGATGCCGAGATAGCTGCCTCTTACCACCGCCGCTCCTGTAGCACCGCGCTGAAAGACACTGGCTCGGGCTCAGTTTAGCCCTCATTTCACACGGGCTGTGCGGTGAGCTCCCCCCTCCTTCGTGGTGGCGTGGGCTGGATGCCTAGCAACCTCCGGGAATCTCGCGAGACCTGCGGGAGCCGCCGGAGTCTGCTACCAGAGATCTGGGATCCCGAGACAAAAGTGCCTGCTTCAGCATTGTTTCTAATCTTCCCCCCTCCTGCTTCCGCCGCGGCTACAGCTACAACAACAGCAACAGAAGCGGATCTCAGCTAACGTTGAAACGTCCATCAGTCGCATTTGGGAGAGAGTGGCCCTGAAGCATCGACAGGTCAGGTATGAGCACCCTGGGGACTTAGTTTATAAAGGACACTTTTCTCAGCATTTTTTGTAGTTTGCAAGTTTGCTAGCTTATACCCTGCAGTATTCCATGCCTTGTGCCTCCTACAACGGCCGGTATCTAAGCCTTGGATAAGGGAGAAGAAGTAAGAAGCAGGGGGAGTGGGGAAAGAGGTGTGCAGAGTACAGCAAGGAGTGTAAAAGAAGCTCTTGGGCAACAGAGGACGAAGAGAGCGTAGAGGAAGAGAAAGGAAGAAGAGAAGGAAAAGTCTAACCAAGCTTTCTTTTTGAGATTTTGGGACTAACACGGCCCCCTCATAGGGCGTGTGGCAGTTTTCTCTTACCCTCGCTAAATACCCCAATGATGACCAGAAAAAAGGGAGAGGACCCCCAACAGCCTAATGAAAACCTAGCAGCACAGGCAATTCGCCCTACTAAGGACAGGGGGGGCTCGGTAGCGCCGACACCCCTAGCGGCAACAGCTGCAGCAAAATTGGAAAAGTTTGCACATACCCCTGCTCATACCCCCGTCAAAGGCAACCAGCTTCCCCACGAGAAAACACAGACAGGGCCACCTGGCGAGCGAAAGAGTGTGGGCAGAATGTTAACAGCCCCGGCAGCAACATCGGCGGGTATCAAAAATGCATCAAATAAAAAAAGCCCAGAGATAGCCCCCCTGGAGAAAGTATCTCCTCAAAATAGCGGGGCCTCAGCTGCCCCTACAAATATAACTGAGCCAGAGCCCACATTAAAAGAGGTACTGGCTGCGGTGAACTCTTGTAAGGGGTCCCTGCGGGATTTGTGCGATCAACTGGGGGGCCTCAAGGTAGAACTTCGCTCTATGAGCCAGGAGCTTCAGAAGGTATTGGAGAGGACTGCCCTTATAGAGGAGAGACTGAGCCAACTTGAGGACACAGTGTCCCCGATGCAGCGGGAATTTAAGAACATACAAACGCAGTTTGAAATGTATAGAATTAAATTGGATGAAATGGAGAACAGGATGCGCAGATGCAATGTTCGGGTCCTGGGTCTCCCGGAGGGAAGTGAAGGCCCTTGTCCTGAAACCTTTATGGAAAAGCTGCTTAAAGACTTTTTTGGGCCCGATTCATTCTCACCCTTTTTTGCCATCGAGAGGGCGCATCGAATCCCTACTAGGCCAACTGCATCGGGGGGACGCCCTAGACCAATGATCCTGAAACTGCTCTGCTATAAGGATAAAGTGGTGCTTATGCAAAAATCAAGAGCGATAGGGGATATCTCCCATAATGGCAGTAGGATCTCCCTGTACCCCGACTTCTCCCCGGATCTGCAAAAAAAAAAGGGCAGGCTTCCTGGAAGTTAAACGAGCTCTAAGGGCTCAAAAAATTCCATATGCCTTACTATATCCAGCACGATTGAGGGTGGAAGCTTCGGGGTCAGTTTATTTTTTTGATGCAGCTGACAAGGTCGCAGCATGGTTGGAGGACCATCAAGGGCCCATTCAACCCTGAGAAGATAAAAGGGCTGCAAAGGAAGAGTATAAAAAGGACAGACTAAAACGCTGTAGTATTAAAAAGCGGACGGTGGGGGGGGACTGATGGGTGGGGGGAGGGCTGACTGTATTTTTTTTGTCTAATTAGGGAGGGCCGGAGAGGGGGGGGGAGCGTGATGTAGTGGTTGTGCTAGTCCTAAATGTGGGATGGTGCACGATCTGGGATGTGGAGTGTATTGTTTTGTTTTTTCTTGCTGCACCTGCTTCAGCACCTCGGGGCTCCCCCTGAGAATTTTGCTGTGGGTGGGGGGAGGGGGGGCGGAGAGTGGGAGAAGGGTGAAGGGAGGGAATGGCTGGCAGTAGGAGTGAAAGGGAGGCACTGGGTAGACAGGGTCACTACAAAAGCCCTCAGGGCGAGCCGAAATAGGCATGGGGGGATAAAGGGGAAGCCACTGGATAAAAAGTCACGTAGTCCCTATTTGGGACCCAAACACATTAATAAAATGAATCGGGGGGGAGGGAGGGTAGTAATGTAAATATGGGGTTGGAGTTTATCATTGTGCTCATGGAAAGGAAGGGAGTAGAGGGGGTTCGTGGGGAGCGGAGAGAGAGGGGATCTTCCCCTCTTCCCTCCCCCCGCGACCCCCCAAAACACTGTCGCAACATTGACGGTAGGCCTGGGATCCAGAGCGAAGCTAGGACAATTATTAAGAAGCTGGGTGCCCCGGGGTGGGTACTAAAATGTGGTAAGCGCCGTACTTTGAACAATACGGTTGCTACCTGTATATCTGCTAAAAACCTTTTTTTTATTTTTCTTTTTATTGATGCTTAGTACGATCGGTATTTGCTCATGGAATGTTAGAGGCCTGAGCGATCCCGATAAAAGGTCTGCTGTTCTATCAGAATTGGAAGCCCAGGGTGTCGCTCTGTCCTGTCTGCAGGAAACGCATCTAACAAATGAAACTAAGACAAAATTGGGGGGTAGGAAATTTCAAGCGCAATTTCACGCGGTCTATTCCTCCTACTCGAGAGGTGTAAGCATATTGATTAAAAAAGGAGTGACGTTTACCTGCAGGAGCGCGCGGATTGACACGCTGGGCTGCTATATTTTTTTACATTGTCTATTAGGTGGGAGAGAATTGGTTATAGCAAATATATATATTCCCCCACCTAGTAAGTTGGAAATTCTATATCATTTACTAGAATACATGGAGAACAAGGCTGGGATCCCACTGATCTTGATCGGCGACTTTAATACTGTTCTTGATAGCCGGCAGGATAGATTCTCATTGGGTACTCGGATAGGGAGAGTAAAGGCGGGGAGACTCAAGCAGTTCCTAGAGGAAGTGGGGTGGTGTGATTTATGGAGAATCCGCAATCCAAATGCCAGACAGTTCTCTTGTTACTCAGGGACGCACTGCACACTATCCCGAATAGACTTAGCTATAGGTAATAAGGAAGCGCTCCCTATAGTACATAAAATAGATTATGGCCCGAGGGGATTATCAGACCACTCACCCCTAAAATTGATATTGTGCACTGGGGACAGACAGATATATAGGCCTTGGTCAGTAAATCCAGTATGGTTGGAGGTAATTGGGAACCAGGAAGAAATCTCTACCAGCCTAAAGGAGTTTATTCTGAGTAATCTGGGTACGGCGGCAGGGGGGGTGGTATGGGACGCACTAAAGGCCTTCCTCAGAGGACTCCTAATTCAGCAAATAGCAAGGGCAAAGCGAAAAACAAAAACGCAGGAGGACCGTATTAGAAGGGAGGTTATAGATCTGGAAGGGCAGTATGTTTTGTGTCCTAATACAGTACTAAGGGAGGCATGGGTTAAGAAGCAGCAGGAATATAAAGCGGTAACAATGAGGAAGGCAGAAAACAAAAGGCTTTTCCAGAGGCGGAGATTTTTTGAGGAGGGGGAAAGAGTGGGGCGCACGCTCGCTGTGGTGGCTAGCGCCAACTCCCCGTCCTCAACAATCTCTGCGATTAGATCCCCTAGGGGAGAAATAGTTACGGACCCTGGGAAAATAAGGGATATATTCTTTGACTTCTATGGCTCCCTGTACAAAACAAAACAGCTTGCAGGTAATGGGGGGTTAGATAAGTTAATGGAGGGAATTACACTACCAACACTAACCACAATAGACAAGATGAACCTAGAGGTCCCTATCACCTTGGAGGAACTTAGGAGCGCGGTGGCAGCTATGCCCAATCGCAAAGCCCCAGGCCCAGACGGACTCCCCCTGGAGATTTATAAATACTACGGGGGGATTTTGCTCCCTCCTGAGGACATTAGAGGAGGCACTGGCGGACGGAGGCCTCCCCTCTTCGATGTCAGAGTCTAATATTATACTTATTCAAAAGGAAGGGAAAGACCAACTAGAGGTGGCCTCATATAGGCCAATCTCCTTGCTTTGTTCGGATATCAAAATCCTTGCAAAGGTTTTGGCAACCAGGCTAAGCAAATGCATTGACAAATTGATCCACCCAGACCAGACGGGATTTATTCCCCATAGGTCTACCAGCGTAAATATTAGAAGAGCATATCTGAATCTGCAGACCCCAGTAGTAGACGGGGACCCTAGAGCAGTTGTTTCGCTGGATATTGCCAAGGCCTTTGACAGCCTGGAATGGGGCTACCTCTGGGAAATAATGGATAAATTTGGGTTTGGCCCGGTCTTTGTTAAATGGGTAAAAATCCTATATAGCCACCCATCAGCTAAGTTAAAGATCAATAATGAGTATACAGACAGCCTGACGTTGGAGAGAGGTACAAGGCAGGGATGTCCGCTGTCCCCCCTCCTGTTTGCCCTGGCGATGGAACCGTTGGCAGAGGGCATGAGGAGGGCATCGGATATACAGGGGTTCAGGAGGAGGGGCGGGGAAGAAAGAATAGCACTTTATGCGGACGACGTCCTGGTATTCCTGGGGGATACGGGCCCCTCTCTGGATGGAATGATGAGACTGGTGGAAAGATTCGGGAAAGCGTCGGGCCTAGTAGTTAATTGGGATAAATCTGCACTACTACAGTTGGATTCAATTAATAGCCCCTCCACCGACGGCCTCCCTGGGCTAAAAATAACTGATAAAATAAAATACCTGGGAATAGAGCTGGCCAGCGACCCCAATGTTTATATCCGGGATAACCTGGTCCCTCTACTCGCGAAGCTTAAAAAAAAATGTGACATTTGGTGCCGGCTCCCCCTGTCATTGACAGGGCGTGCAAACTTGATCAGAATGATCTGGTTACCACAGATCCTTTATATTCTCCATAACTCCCCGGTGTGGATCGGGAGAAAATGGTTTATAAAAATAGACTCCTTATTTAGGGACCTCCTCTGGAAAAAAGGCCAGGCCAGGATCAAACTGCAGGCGCTGCAGCGCCCCACTTGGGAGGGAGGACTGGCAATTCCCCACCCGTATGGATATTTTTTGGCTGCCCAACTGCAGCACCTGGGAGGCTGCGAATCTAGTAGCGAAATAAGCGCTAGCAATAAAATAATGTTGGAAGGCAGCCCACATAGATGCCTGGCAGAGGCACTTGAGGCAGGTTCTCTCCAGAGAAAATTACCAACATCTAAATTAGTAAGTAAAGTCTGGCAGACAGCTAAGCGGATTATGGAGTACAGGGGCATCACGGATTATTCGCCAATATGGTCTAATGAATCTCTGGGGGAACTAAGGGCCATAGAAAAACACCCCGTCTGGGAAAACCATGGAATCTACAGACTGTTGCAGCTATACGCTGGTAGCAATCTGAAATCCTTCATGGACCTTAGAATAGAATTTGGTATCCCAAGCAATACATTTTATAAATATCTTCAGATAAGACACGCGTTAAGTACCCAATTCAGGTCTATCTCTATGGAGCAAAGTAAAACGCCTCTCCTTAACAAAGTTGTTAAAGCAACAAACGCCAAGGGACTGATTGGAGCTGTGTATACACAGCTAGTAGACAAAATACTACCTCAAGGTGCGGCAGCCGGGCCCAGAGTGGGATGGGAGGCGGATGTGGGAAAGCTGTCAGATGCCCAGTGGCAAAAAACACTGAAGCTGGGTCAGTCGGTATCAGTCTCCCCCTCGCAGAAGGCCTCGCACCTATTTCTTATACACAGAGCTTATTATACCCCTAGAAGGTTATTCAGATTTGGGGGCAGGCTAGATGATAAATGCCCTAGGTGCAACAACACAGGGGATCTTATACATATGGTTTGGAGATGTCCAAAACTGGCAAGATATTGGACGGAAGTGGTCAGGACGATCAATCGCAGACTTAAAATTAAATTAGCGTTAGATCCTAAGGTATGTGTGCTGGGGTTGGTGGGAGATACCGCGGGCCACACCAACTCAGTCACAGCCGCGGTTAGATGCTTATACCAGGCTAGAAAGCTGATAGCACAGTCCTGGCTTTCGAGAAAATCTCCAACTATAGAGGACTGGATTAATACGATGGATTCCCTTGTCTGGACGGAGAGGACAGTTCACATTAGAAAAGGGAATTATAGAAAGTTCATTAGCTTATGGAAACCCTGGCTGCAGGAACTGAATACCCGCCAACTACTCTGAATCAAACACCCTTTAACTTCAACTGCTTAGTGGGGTGAATGTATAGCTAGAGCCGTAAAAGCCTAAGAGGCGGGATAGTCCCATAGGGGGCTAGATAGATATAACATCTTGCGACTGCTGAAGGTATTTCTTCTTTCTCTTCTTCTTCCTGTTTGGTTTTCTGGTCCCCTCCCCTCCTCCTCTCCCCCCCTCTCTTCGTCCCCCTCTTGCTGTGGGTTTATCAGGTACGATGCTGGCGGGGCGGGGGGGGGGGGGAGGAGGGGGACGGCAGGGGAATCAGTGCACAATGGAGGGTGGGGTAGTTTGGGGTTTAGAGGGGAAGGGTAAAAAATGGGGATAAATGTGGCACAAATACAAAACATGGAGATGTACCTATAAGAGTACACCTAAAAACACTTTGGAGCATAAAAAGCACGTGAAACAGAGGTTTTTAAATATATGGATATGTCTATATCACTTGTACTAGGCCTTATTATCACAATGCATGCACTTTAAACGCACCTTGTTATGTAAAATATGTAACCCTGCTGCTATTCTTGTTGCCACGAAAGGTAAATAAAAGCAATTAAAAAAAAAAAAAAAAATTATCACCCTTAGAAATCCTGAAGGCGGTGATTGGTTTTCGGGGCCCCGTACGCGGCTAGGCTCCCAAAAAGTCCCACACATGTGGTATCCCCGTACTCAGGAGAAGTAGCTAAATGTATTTTGGGGTGCAATTCCACATATGCCCAGGGCCTGTGTGAGCAATATATCATTTAGTGACAACTTTGTGCAAAAAAATAAAAATAAAAAAAAATTTGTCACTTTCCCGCAACTTGTGTCAAAATATAAAACATTCCATGGACTCAACATGCCTCAAAGCAAATAGCTTGGGGTGTCTACTTTCCAAAATGGGGTCATTTGGGGGGGGTTTATGCCATCTGGGCATTTTATGGCCTTCAAAACTGTGATAGGTAGTGAGGAGTAAAATCAAAAATGTACGCCCTTAGAAATCCTGAAGGCAGTGATTGGTTTTCGGGGCCCCGTACGCAGCTAGGCTCCCAAAAAGTCCCACACATGAGGTATCCCCATACTCAGGAGAAGCAGCTAAATGTATTTTGGGGTGCAATTCCACATATGCCCATGGCCTGTTTGAGCAATATATCATTTAGTGACAACTTTTTGTAATTTTTTTTTTGTCATTATTCAATCACTTGGGACAAAAAAAATGAATATTCAATGGGCTCAACATGCCTCTCAGCAATTTCCTTGGGGTGTCTACTTTCCAAAATGGGGTCATTTGTGGGGGTTTTGTACTGCCCTGCCATTTTAGCACCTCGAGAAACGACATAGGCAGTCATAAATTAAAGGCTGTGTAAATTCCAGAAAATGTACCCTAGTTTGTAGGCGCTATAACTTTTGCGCAAACCAATAAATATACACTTATTGACATTTTTTTTACCAAAGACATGTGGCCGAATACATTTTGGCCTAAATGTATGACTAAAATTGAGTTTATTGGATTTTTTTTAGAACAAAAAGTAGAAAATATCATTTTTTTTCAAAATTTTCGGTCTTTTTCCGTGTATAGCGCAAAAAATAAAAACGGCAGAGCTGATCAAATAACATCAAAAGAAAGCTCTATTTGTGGGAAGAAAAGGACGCAAATTTCGTTTGGGTACAGCATTGCATGACCGCGCAATTAGCAGTTAAAGCGACGCAGTGCCAAATTGTAAAAAGTGCTCTGGTCAGGAAGGGGGTAAAACCTTTCGGGGCTGAAGTGGTTAAAATTGCGCACAAACGTGCAGTGGCGACAAACTGAATACATTTTTAAAAGCCTTTAAAATCCTTTACAGGTTACCACTTTAGATTTACAGAGGAGGTCTACTGCTAAAATTACTGCCCTCGATCTGACCTTCGCGGTGATACCTCACATGCATGGTGCAATTGCTGTTTACATTTGACGCCAGACCGATGCTTGCGTTCGCCTTTGTGCGAGAGCAGGGGGGGACAGGGGTGCTTTTTTTTTTTTTTTTTCTTTATTATTTTTTGCTTTTTTATCTTATTTTTAAACTGTTCCTTTCATTTTTATTTTTTTTTAATCATTTTTATTATATCAGGGAATGTAAATATCCCCTATGATAGCAATAGGTAGTGACAGGTACTCTTTTTTGAAAAAATTGGGGTCTATTAGACCCTAGATCTCTCCTCTGCCCTTAAAGCATCTGACCACACCAAGATCGGTGTGATAAAATGCTTTCCCAATGGCGCTGTTTACATCCGGCGAAATCTAAGTCATGAAATGCTCGTAGCTTCCGGTTTCTTAGGCCATAGAGATGGTTGGAGCCATTCTGGTCTCTGATCAGCTCTATGGTCAGCTGGCTGAATCACTGGCTGCATTCTCAGGTTCCCTGTTGGGACAGGAGAGCCAGAGAAAAACATGGAAGAACGTTGGGGGGGGGGTCATTCCCTCCCTCTGCTTGTAAAAGCAGTCTAGAGGCTAATTAGCCACTAGGATTGCTTTTACATGAAAGCCGACCACTGGCTGAAAAGAATGATGCCAAGATGATACCTACAACCCGCAGGCATCATTCTGGTATAACCACTGAAAGTCCAGCAACATACCAGTATGTTGCTGGTCCTTGTTGGGCATATATTGTAAACTTTTTTTTCATGCAGCCTATGGGCTGAACGAAAAAAAGATATTGATCGGTGGGTATGCCCACCATTAGAATACCTCCCTTCATCCACCCACTTCTAATGATGGGCATACATGCACCGTTTATATATGCCGAAGCATGGGGGCATCCTCCCGCAAAAGGCAGGAGCAAATCGCTCCTCCACCCACTGCTGCCCCCACGCTTCGGCATATATGCTGAAGTATGTAACTGTGGTGGGGAAATCACCTCTGACAGAGCTGGAGTCACGGCTTTATGTATCATGGGAGCAAACGCTGTTGCTGTCAAGATAAATAAATCCGCGCTGCAACTGATTGGCGTACCTGCTAAACAAATGATGGTTAACAAAAAACAAAGTAACATTACAGTATAACAGTAATACTTACCATACCTGCAAAGCAAATACAAAAAAAAAACATAGTAAAAAATTAAACATTTAACGCAACCTGTGCCTACCTAAAATATATATATGCCGAAGCATGGGGGCATCCTCCCACAAAAGGCAGGAGCAAATCGCTCCTCCACCCACTGCTGCCCCCACGCTTCGGCATATATGCTGAAGTATGTAACTGTGGTGGTGAAATCACCTCCGACAGCGCTGGAGTCACGGCTTTATGTATCGTGGGAGCAAACGCTGTTGCTGTCAAGATAAATAAATCCGCGCTGCAGCTGAATGGCGTACCTGAAAACAAAAAAATGGTTAAAACACAGTAAACTATAAAAAAAATTACATACCTGAAAAGCAAACATGATAAAACATAACAATAAAACATTGCAGAATAGAATACAGTAAAAAAGAGCAGAACAATAGAGAGAAAATAGAGAGAGAGAACAATAAAACGACAACTATTTTTGGTTTTTTTATTTTATATTTTTTTTGTGGATTATTTTTTTTTTTTACTTTTTTTTTTTTTTTTACATTTTTTTTTTATAACTGTAACTTTTAAAACTGTAACGGTTCCAGGTTAGCGTCTCTCAAAATGCGATGGCATCTTGGGAGACCCTGTGAAAGTGTGTCCTAGTCTGTGCAGTGCTGTACCCTACGCTAAAACTCAACTAGTGTATGGTAGCGTTCAAAACATTCACCAATGCAAAGACCAGGATTGCCAGGACAGGAGGGACAATAATACCGGGTGTCACGCCTAAATCCGCGCTTTGTGCAGACACAACATTTTCTTTGGGGGACTCATTGGGTAGGGGTACTCTGGAGGACATAAGGAAAATGCCTCTCATGCAGCCGGCCTACTGCATTTGGTTGGGGAAGGTGAGGTGGAGCACCGTCTGGAAACAGAAGGGCTCTGACGATCTCTTCCTGGAATTTAAGGAAGGATCCAGTCCGTCCTGAAGCTCTGTATAGCACATGAGCGTTCAGCAAAGCCAATTGAAATAAGTATACAGACACTTTTTTGTACCAGCGTCTGGCCTTACGGGCAATTAGGTACGGCGCCAACAACTGGTCGTTGAGGTCCACCCCTCCCATATTAAGGTTATATTCGTGGACACAGAGGGGTTTCTCCACAACACCAGTCGCCGTAGTAATTTGGGCCGTCGTGTCTGCATGAAGGGAGGTAAGAACGAAAACATTCTTCTTATCCCTCCACTTCATAGCGAGCAAGTTATTATACTTCAAGCAGGCTCTCTCCCCCAGCCTAAGACGGGAATCTACAAGCCGCTGAGGAAAGCCCCGGCGATTAGGTCGCACGGTGCCACATGCTCCAATTTGATGATCAAAAAGGTGACTAAAAAGTGGCACGCTCGTATAATAATTGTCCACGTACAAGTGGTACCCCTTTCCGAATAAGGGTGACACCAAGTCCCACACTATCTTGCCAGCGCTTCCTATGTAGTCAGGGCAGTTTGTCGGCTCTACGTGACTATCTTTGCCCTAGTAAACCATAAATCTACATGTATAGCCTGTGGCCCTGTCACAGAGCTTATACATCTTGACCCCGTATCTGGCACGCTTGCTGGGAAGGTACTGTTTGAATGACAAGCGGCCAGAAAATTTAATCAGGGACTCATCAATGCAGACAACTTGATGGGGAGTAAACAAGTCTGCAAAACGCTGGTTAAAGTGGTTTACGAGGGGCCGAATTTTGTAGAGCCGATCGTATTCAGGGTCTCCACGAGGACGACAGAGTTCATTGTCGTTGAAGTGCATGAACCGCAAAATCTGCTCGTATCGTGCCCTGGCCATGGAAGCAGAGAACACGGGCATATGGTGAATTGGGTGAGTGGACCAACATGACCGCGACTCACTCTTTTTGGTTATGCCCATGTTGAGGGAAAGGCCCAGAAAGATCTTAAATTCGGAGACCGTAATTGGTCTCCAATCTCTGGCAAGGGAGGATTGGGGATTAGCGGCAATGTGTTGGCCAGCGTGTAAATTGCTTTGGTCCACAATAGATCTATAGAGATCTTCGGTGAAAAACAGTGAATAAAAATCCAGTGACATAAAGTCAACTGTTTCCACCTGAATTCCGGGTTGGCCAGTGAATGGGGGCAATACAGGTGCTGCAGAAGTGGTGGGTACCCAATTCGGATTGGCGAATGCAGCAGGAAGGGCACTATGGGCACGACGGGCCTGTGTTCGTCTTCTTGGTGGCAGCGGGACCCTACTAGTGCTTGCCACCTCACCAGCTTGAACTGCACTTATGGGACTCGCCACGTCACCACGTGATACTGCAGTGCTGGATGTACGACCAGGTTGTACTAGGCCGCTGGTGCTTGCCAGTTCACCAGAAGGAATAGCGGCGCTAGTACTGCTCTGCTCCATACGAGGGACCTGCGGTTCTTGCACTTCAAGGACAGAAGAAGTTCGGGGTCTGGTACGCCTGACCCTAGCAGGGACCACAACTCCATCGTCAGAGATATCTGTCATGGAGCCGCTGTCCTTTACAGGATCGTATTCTGAGCCTGAACTTGACAGATAAGTGACTTCCTCTTCACTATCTGTCATGCTCAGAAACGTGTAGGCCTCTTTACTAGTGTACCTTCGATTTGCCATTTTGGGCTCTAAATTTAGGGGTACACTAGTGAGACTCACAGGCAAAAAAGCTCCTGACTGTCAGCGACTGTATCAAAACGCTACCAAAAAACTGTTAGCGATCGCAGGGATCAGGCCTGACTCTGCGAACACTGCAGTTATGTGTGCTTAGTGTTTTGTGACAGTTATCGATCGATACTGCACTTGGGTGGGCTGGGCTGGGCCGAGGGGCAAACCGCAGGTGCTAGCAGGTATCTGGGCTGATCCCGCTAACACTGCGTTTTTTTTGGGGGACCCTAAACTGCTGGGGAGTATAGATCTGATCGGATCAGATATCGATCCGTTCAGATACTATAGCACTAAGGGAGGTGTATGCTGTGTTAGCGTTACTGGCGCTAACCTGACGCTGCCTGGGGCGACGCAGACCTTATCTGACCCTAAAAACGTAACTTATATCACTGCCGGGCAATTAGGGGGTTAAACCTTTATAAGGTAATAAACGGCGGGTGCCCTAAAACTATAATAAACTATAATAAACAAACCAACTAACCAGCGTCACCCGTAACAATTTTATGGTGATCACTGGTGAAAGGGTAAACTAGGGGGCAATCAAGGGGTTAAAGCCTTTAGTAGGTAGTATATGGGGGTCTCTGTCACTATAAAACACTGACGGCGAACCTATATACTTACCTCCCTAACTAGCGTCACCTGTGTCACTAATACAGCGATCAGAAAAACGATCACTTAGTGACACTGGCGACGGGGGGTGATCCGATCGGACCCCCCACCCGCGGGAAGGCAAGGACGTACCTGTAAGCCCTTTTGCCTGCCCGTGCCGCTCTGTGGACGTACATCGTCGTGCGGCGGTCGGCAACTGGTTAATCCTTTCTGCAGCAACTGGTCAATTATTAATGGCAACAATAGAGCTTTAAAAAAAGTATTTTATAACCTGGGTTCAATGATATGTTCAGATTTGCTCTTTTTATGGATTAATATACTGCTATGCAGAATTTAGCTTTTTGGAGGTTAATGCTGCTATGTTATTTTATATTGTTGTTATGCTAATGAAGTTATGTATAACTGAACCTGAATTACCTGAACATTGGGGCTGATTTACTAAAGGTAAATAGTCTGTGCACGGGCAAGTGCACCCACGAGTGCACAAATACACTGAATTTTTGCTTGCACATGATTGGATAATAGAAATGAGCAGAGCTTCCCCTCATTTCAGAGCTTCCCCTCAGATCTAGAGCAACTGCGCTTGATTGTCTATTCAGTCAATTGCGTTTATTTAATATTATAATATTTATTTAGTATGTTCTTTCAAATATTTTTAAGGATATGTGCTTATAATAAATACAAATTGATTGTGCTTTGATTTTAAACCTATGAGTGGTGGAATGGTTTCCTGAGAGCACATATAGAGTATTTTCTTGTTTGTGCATGGTACATGTCCTTCTTCTTCTGGTTGGTGTTCCTGGGAAACTACATATTCAATAAAGAAAAGTGAGTACACCCTTCACATTTTTGTATATATTTTATTATACTATTTATTATACTTTCATATGACATCACTGAAGAAATGACACTTTGCTACAATGTGAAGTTGTGAGTGTACAGATTGTATAACAGTGTAAATTTGATCCCCTAAGTGAAACAATGTAAATTTGACCCCTAAGTGAAAATGTCCAAATTGGGCCCAAAGTGTCAATATTTTGTGTGGCCACCATTATTTTCCAGCACTGCCCTAACTCTCTTGGGCATAGAGCTTCACAGGTTGCCACTGGAGTCTTCTTCCACTCCTCCATGACGACATCACAGAACTAGTGGATGTTAGAGACCTTGCACTCCTCCACCTTCTGTTTGTGGATTCCCCACAGATGCTCAATAGGGTTTAGGTCTGGAGACATGCTTGGCCAGTCCATCACCTTTACCCTCAGCTTCTTTAGCAAGGCAGTGGTCATTTAGGAGATGTGTATGGGGTCATTATCATGTTGGAATACTGCCCTGCGGCCCAGTCTCTGAAGAGAGGGGATCATGCTCTGCTTCACAGTACATGTTGGCATTCATGGTTCCCTCAAAGACCTGTAGCTCCCTAGTGCCGGCAGCACTCATGCAGCCCAAGAACATGACACTCCCACCACCATGCTTGACTGTAGGCAAGACAGACTTGTCTTTGTACTCCTCACCTGGTTGCCGCCACACATGCTTGACACCATCTGAACCAAATAAGTTTATCTTGGTCTTATTAGACCACAAGACATGGTTCCAGTAATCCATGCTCTTAGTCTGCTTATCTTCAGCAAGCTGTTTGCGGGCTTTCTTGTGCATCATCTTTAGAAGAGGCTTCCTTCTGGAATGACAGTCATGCAGACCAATTTGATGCAGTGTGTGGCGTATGGTCTGAGCACTGACAGGCTGACCCCCCACCCCTTCAACCTCTGCAGCAATGCTGGCAGCACTCATAAGTCTATTTCCCAAAGACAACCTCTGGATATGATGCTGAGCACGTGCACTCAACTTCTTTGGTCAACCATGGTGAGGCATGTTCTGAGTGGAGCCTGTCCTGTTAAACCGCTGTATGGTCTTGGCTACCGTGCTGCAGCTCAGTTTCAGGGTCTTGGCAATCTTCTTATAGCCTAGGCCATCTTCATGTATAGCAACAATTCTTTTTTTTCAGATCCTCAGAGAGTTCTTTGCCATGAGGTGCCATGTTGAACATCCAGTGACCATTATGAGAGAGTGAGAGCGATAACACCAAATTTAACACACCTGCTTCCCATTCACACCTGAGACCTTGTAACACTAACGAGTCACATGACACCGTGGAGGGAAAATGGCTAATTGGGCCCAATTTGGACATTTTCACTTAGGGATGTATTCACTTTTGTTGCCAGCAGTTTAGACATTAATGGCTATGTGTTAAGTTATTTTGAGGGGACAGCAAATTTACACTGTTATACAAGCTGTACACTCACTACTTTACATTGTAGCAAAGTGTCATTTTTTCAGTGTTGTCACATGAAAAGATATAATAAAATATTTACAAAAATGTGAGGGGTGTACTCACTTTTGTGAGATACTATATATATATATATATATATATATATATATATATATATATATATATATATATATATATATATATATATACACACACAGCCAGAGAAGCCTGATGAAGAGCGATTTATGCTCGATACTGTACAGTTGCTTGCACGTCTGCACTTTCATGTTTTTTATGCTTTTTGGAAAATTCAAGTAAAAGAAAAATTTGCATCAAGCATCGGTCCTATTGTTTTTTCATGTGTATATGTGTATATATATATATATTTATTTATTGTATTTATATGTAATTATGTATATGTAATTATGTATATTGTGACACGTCAGGGTTTATAGTTTTCAGGGCTTTCCTGACCATTTTTATTTAAACGAACATCAAAATTCACACAGGTATGTCTTCCCACGCAGGGGGTTCTCACCTTCCCTGCACCAACATACATTCAGCCTTCTGGGTCTCTTGTGGCAGCTTTACTGCTCCAAATACCTTTTCAGGGTCCCTCTTGAACTTTAGTACCTTTGTTTGGTCCACTTGACAATGAAACACGTCTCAATGTTTTTATGCACAGATGCTGCACCTCAGTTCTGCGTCTACCTTACAGCTTCCTAGCTGCTTCTTTTCTGTCCCACATGGACTCTCTCTTGTCCGTCATGGGCTTTCTTTCAGGCTTCGGTGTTCCTTTGTCCTGACCTGGACACCTTGATACACAGCAGCATCCCACACAGATCTCTTCAGACACATTGACCTCCCTCAGGAGGGTGAGGCTCTGAGGTCTAATGCTGGCCATACACTATACGAAAAATCGGCCGAAAAATCGTTCGAATGGACACTTCGTTCGTTTTTCGGCAAGTTAGTGGGTACAAATCGATAATCGTTTGTGACGTTTTTGTGGAAAAAAAACGAACGGCATGTTTGGAAAATTTCTGCCGAACGTACGATAAATTGCAAGGTTAATGTGTTTCCCGTCCGAACTTTCTGCACTAGGTATATGTAAAAAAACGAACACAAAATTATTTATTCATGTCCACTGAACAGATTATCGGTCATTATATGATGGCACGATCGTTTGCGGTCACGGTCGAACGTTCGTTTTTCGAAAATGGGTTCGGCCGATTTTCTGTATAGTGTATGGCCAGCATAACTCTGGCTCTAATATAAATGTAGCACACACATGCATCATTAATGGGCCTGTTTCTCACAAAGCCTAGTGTAAACTACCATTTTATAAAGTAGCACAGGGCACCCCTGCTACAATATACGCACTTTTATGTATATTGTGGCATTGTGAAGTCAGGACATAAGCCAGAATCAGCAACATGAGATCCACTTTGATCCCGGCTACTTCTATGGGGAATTCAGTGAGTTCCAGAAAGATGTCTATGCTCATCTTCTGCTTGGTAAAGAAGTGCCAGACCATCAGTTATGACAGGGTAGTGCCTAGCGAGCCAGTATTGAAAAGATACTTGATCTCTTGGCTGTCAAAGCATCCATGTACAACAGGACAGTTGACTGCCATGGAGCCATCTGTTCGTTTGCAGGCGGATCTATTGATTTTCCACCTGCAGTGGCCATAGGTGCATTCAAGCCTGCACAACTCTGATCCTGACAAACTATAGATGCTTCTAACATTCTGCAGAATTCGAAATCTATCTTCCTTTTGCAATGTTTCTCTGACCTTGTCGACAGTATACCATCTACAAATTGTTCCTTCAGCCATCCATCGACATCATCCCAGCTGAGCCATCCTATTCCTCGTCTTTCCCTATGCTGTTGCTCTGCTGCAATATCTTACAGCTTTAGGGCTTATTGCAGAATACGTTCTCATGCTCTCTGTTTTCTGCCATATAGTGGGCCTCTAATTTTACTACAACACTTCTACGTGGTTAACAATCTTGTCAAGGGAATCCTGGTCTGAAACTGGGAGGTGCTGGATTGACCTTCTTGCTTCACCTTTTAGGGTGTTAATGGCCATTTCCGCCTGCTGAGTGATTCCGTTTGATTGTGTTAGGCCCAGCAATCTGTTGACCCAATCAACCAAGTCCAGACCTGGCCCACTGTACTTAAAAAAACTGTTGCGGTAGAAATCCTGGCAGAAAAAAGGGGTCATTTTTGCAGGGGCAGAAGTTGCCTGCTCCTCTCTGGCGTAGTATCGCCGAGTACCACCGTCATGCCCTTTTCATTTCCATTGTCTAATAGACATGGACAGTTCAGGTAATGAGCCATATCTTTAGACTGGGAGCATCTGAAACTTGCAGTTTACCAAACAGGTTCACTGTTAGAAGCAATAATGCAAAAAAGGGCCAGAATGGTAGAGAATTTGCATACTCTGCAGAATAACTAAAATAAAACGTATTTAGGGTAACATGTGGCTGCATAGCATAGTCTCTATAAGAGTCTAAATCAGAATCGCTATTTCATTAACCAATTTCTGCCTAACCAAAGTACATAAACAGCTGGACAGGAGCAGCACAGATTTTGGTGGACATACCTGTATGTCCTCTCGCTTCGCCCATGTTCTCTAGGGCACACATCGGCAGGATCAGTCACTCGCTGTGTACACCAGACACAGCCAAACACTGATCATTGTTACGGGCTGCTATGGGTTGCCCTGGTATCATGTGATCGCCGTGACCAATCACAGCAAGCACATGAACAGTAGTAAACAATGATGCAATTGTTTACTACTGTGTGAGCTCTGTGATTGTTCATAGCAATCACTAATTACCAGGGCCAATCACAGTGGCCCTGTACTGTGTGATAGCTGTGACCAATCACCACAACCAAACCTGTGTACACAAGCTTTCATGAATGAAACCTTTACACATTCATTTACCGGTTGCTTATTACAGTGGTCATCACTGTAATAAGCTTTCACAGTGTAAAAAAAAAATCCTGATCAACGTCCATAGAGTGGTACAGTGTCACTATGTACTGTGCTGGTGACAGTATTTTAAAAAAAAATTAAATTTTTTTTTGTACCAGTGTCTAATGCCCCGTACACACGGTCAGACTTTGTTCGGACATTCCGACAACAAAATCCTAGGATTTTTTCCGACGGATGTTGGCTCAAACTTGTCTTACATACACACGGTCACACAAAGTTGTCAGAAAATCTGATCGTTCTGAACGTACATCGGGACTATAAACGGGGCAGTGGCCAATAGCTTTCATCTCTTTATTTATTCCGAGCATGCGTGGCACTTTGTGCGTCGGATCTGTGTACACACGATCGGAAATTCCAACAACGGATTTTGTTGTCGGAAAATTTTATAGCCTGCTCTCAAACTTTGTGTGTCGGAAAATCCGATGGAAAATGTGTGATGGAGCCTACACACGGTCGGAATTTCCGACAACAAGGTCCTATCACACATTTTCCGTCGGAAAATTAAACTGTGTGTACGGGGCATAACTCTGTAGGACATGAAATACAGCTTCATCATTTGGTCATTGAAGTCTACGCCTCCCATTTAAAGATCATAGTCGTAGACACAGGTTTTTTAATGACACCAGATGGCGTGTTAATTTGGACCATCGTGTCATGCCACTAATGTCGCATGGTGCCACAGAAGCCAATTTCTTTAATGAACAAATGTCTAAAAAGTGGCACGCTTGCAAAAAAGTTGTTAACGTACAAAAGGTACCCCATACAGAACAGGGGTGACAACAAGTCCCAAACTATCTTGCCACTGCTCTCCATGTAGTCTGAGCATCTGGGGGGCTCCAGTTGACTGTCTTTTCCCTCGTTAATTCTAAAATGATATATATAGCCTGTGGCCCTTTCCCTGCCAGTAAAATGTATGAGGGACTTGTCTACGCAGATGTTTTGTTAGGGCATATACACATCTGCAAATTTTTAGGAAAGGTCATTTATGAGGAATTTTGTGGAGCCGATCATGGTCAGGGTCACCCCGAGGACTACAGAGGGTATTGTCGCTGGAATGCATAAAATGCATTATTGTTTAATATTTTTTCCTTCATTCTTTTTTGTAATACCCATGTTAAGGGTTAGGCCCAAAAAAGTTTTCAATTTGCAAACTGTGATAAATTTCCCCTCAAATGGCCTGGCAAGCTATGAAGTTGGGTTGGCAGCAATGTATTGTTGGGCATAAAGTTTACTTTGGTCCACAAGCTGGTTATAGAGGTCTTTGGTGAAAAGGTCTTTGGGGCATTGTTCAAGTGTTACTAAACCCAGGACATCAAAATGCGGGTTTAAAAGCACAAAACGCCCCGCAAAATGTGCCTAAAAAATGCACCAACTGCAACTGCATAGATGTGAACCTAGACTTATAGTTGCACCTGATATTACACTTGCACTCCCCCCCCTAATTTCTACGTAATCTAAGTCTGTGTTTTGTAAATGGGCAAACATACCCATGGGCAGAGACTTTTCACTGCTGCTGTCAGGCACAATTTAAAGCCCGATTTTTAATGCTGTAGGAAGAAAAGATGTGCAGCTTTACCAGACCACAATGCAAGTATATGTAAACCCTCACCTTGTAAAACAACCCCATTCAGTTTAAAATAGAAATGAAGGGCAAAACTTTTGTGTAGATATAAAACATATTATAAATACATTTTTTCCCTTTTTTAAAAGTAACCACATAACCTCTGTTCTGAGCTGCATAAAGAGCTCAGGGAGGAGAAACAGCAGTACATTGAGCTTCCCAGTGAATGGCTGTGTGTGTGTGGGGGGGGTGCCAGGACAGGTCTGATCATTGGAGGAGAGCAGGCTTAGTTCCAGCCCAGCTGGAGAGCTGACCATGCTGTGCTCTCATGCCTAGCGTAATCAGTTTTTAATAGTGAAACAGAGGAACTGGAGGGAACAGCAGGGATTTCCCACAAAGGAAGCAATACAAAGAGAACAGAATACTTATTCATACAAGTACATGGTACAGCAGGCCAATATCAGTTATATGAAATGTTCAGTTTACATGTTTCGTCCCAAATTAAAATTCGGACGGATTTTTGTTATTCGGAAATTCGGATGTATCCGAATTTCCGAATTAGAATAGTACAGAATTGAAACAAATACAAAATGCCAAAAAAATTAATTCGGACGAAATTCAAATTCAAATCGTTTTTGAAAAGTTTTTGAATACTGTTCGAATTCGAAAAGTTTTCAAATTTGAATAGTTTTCCAATTTCCAAAGAGAAAGGAATAGAAAAGAAAAAAATCTATTCTATTCCTTTATTTTCTAGTCCATGTTGTTCTAATTTGATTTCATGCATTTCATGAATCTATCTATGGCCACCGCTGCCACCCCCTATTCAGGCACCGGCCCCTTTTTTGGCACCGGGCACCTGAATTACAGTGGCAGGGGGGTGTTTTTGAAGCACCTGATTAGAGCCATAGGCTCCATGCTGGGCGCTCGCAGATCACTCAGCTGTGTTAGAAAAGCGAATGAATATTCGCTTTCCTAACACTAAACCGCCTCTCCGCCAATCAGGTGCTCGGATCTGTTACCCGTCACCTGATTGGCTGAAACGGCAGGCGCTGTGATTGGACGCCTATCAGCATTTGATGGCATAGTGGGAGCATTTGATATGGCACAGTGACAGCATTTGATGGCACAGTGGGAGCATTTGATATGGCACAGTGGCTGCGTTTGATGGACACAGTGGCTGCATTTGATGGGCACAGTGGCTGCGTTTGATGGGCACAGTGACTGCGTTTGATGGCACAGTGGCGGCAATTGATGGGAACAGTGGCTGCGTTTGATGGCACAGTGGTGGCAATTGATGAGCACAGTGGCTTTGTTTGATGGCACAGTGTCTGTGTTTGATGGTACAGTGGCGGCAATTGATGGGCACAGTGGCTGTGTTTGATGGCACAGTAGCTGCGTTTGATTGTACAGTGGCTGCGTTTGATTGTACGGTGGCAGCAATTGATGGGCACAGTGGCTGCGTTTGATGGCACAGTGGCTGCGTTTGATGGCACAGTGGCTGCGTTTGATGGCACAGTGGCTGCGTTTGATGGCACAGTGGCTGCGTTTGATGGCACAGTGGTGGCAATTGATGGGCACAGTGGCTGCGTTTGATGGACACGCTGGCTGCGTTCAATGGCACAGTGGCAGCAATTGATGGGCACAGTGGCTGCGTTTGATGGCATAGTGGCTGTCTTTGATAGTACAGTGGCTGTGATTGATGGTACAGTGAGGCTGCAATTGATTTTTTTTTGAGAATTTTTCAGTTTGTTTGCGCCCACCCAAAAATTTTGAGCACTAGCCGCCACTGAACATGACATCTATTCAATATTTTTTCTAGTACTATTAGAAGTCTGACATGAAATAGACTGGGGTTGCTTTTGATTGTGCATACTTTGGACCTAAAGAACTAACCCAGAAATTGCAATGTTTTCATTTACTGTAGGTAATTCTTTCTATTACTAGTTCTTAGTATATGCAACTATCCAAATCAGGGAATTGACTTTGCTGATAAGTATACCTTTTATCTTGTTTGTTCAAAAATAAATGTGACATTTCCTGTTGTAGTATCTTTATAGCCCTTATCTTGCAAAAAATACTGGGTGCTGTCAGTATTGATTTTAAACTTAACAGCACTATACAGTATTACACTTTGGATCTCCTTGTGTATTACACTCTGTATTTCCAGCTGTGGTGCATTGAGATTTGTGTAAGAAAAATTACATGACATATAGCTGACGTCTTGTGACAGATATATAGTGCTCATTACATGCCTAGTAATAGAGTTACAACCTCCTCTTGACATTTTGTGTAGTAACATTGGAGATGATTTATAAAAACGGGACGGAAGGAGAATGTCTGTGTTATCAACAACAACCAGCCAGATTTCAGCGGCCACAAAAAACTTTGGCAAATTAAAAGTGACTATATATTTTGAGTTATTGCTGTAAGGTGTAATTGCTGATGTGACTATCATTTTAAAATTGATGCTGTTCCATATTTCTATGATTCTTTTTCACATAAAGATTTGTAGACACGCCTGTAACAGCACTCTGTATATCAGCAGAAGCAAAAATATATTTTTGTTTCTGGTGTTAACTAGACACGTGCATGACAAAAAAAATTGTTTTGTTTCGTTTAGATTAGTTAATCTAGTTATTTATATAGAATGGGGAGTGAGTGTGGGTTTGACGGCGCCAAAAATGGAATGAAAAAAGCTAAAAGCTGTATGTAAATATATGTAACCACCAAATGCTGCACCTAAAATTAGTGAAAACGAATACGTGGCAAGAAAATATATATAAAGGGCGCAAAAGGACATAATTAAGCTGCATTAATCTAGTTATTTAGTTTCACTAAATTCGTTCAATTCGTATTCGGGATTCATATTCGGAATTCGTATTCGGAATTTTCTTCTAATTTACTGATTTTTTTCGATTTGAAATGTTCAAATCGCTAAATTTAGAATCGGTTGAAACTAAAATGTTATGTTTTTTTTTCGATTTGAATGCGGCAAAGTGAACAAACAAAAAAGAAAAATCTTCAACATATGATTACAATGACTCTTTGAAATGTTACTCTAATAGCACATACAGTCTTTGATTTCAGAAATATATTTATAGTTCAAATTCAAATTAAATTCAATGTAAAATTCGATTCAAATTTCAATTTGAATTTCGGAAATGCGGACAAATTTTATTTTGTTATTCGGAACATTTGGTAAACTTCATTTATACTGTAACTCAGGTATTCAAATATATCCGAGTCTCCGAATAAAGAAAAATTTGTCCGAATGCTAATTCTGAATAGGGATGAGCTGAACACCCCCTGGTTCGGTTCGCACCAGAACCTGCGAACGGACCGAAAATTTGAACGAACGTTAGAACCCCATTGACGTCTATGGGACTCGAACGTTCAAAATCAAAAGTGCTCATTATAAAGGCTAATTTGCATGGTATTGTCCTAAAAAGGGTTTGGGGACCCGGGTCCTACCCCAGGGTACATGTATCAATGCAAAAAAAAACTTTTAAAAACGGCCATTTTTTCAGGAGCAGTGATTTTAATGATGCTAAAAGTAAAAAAAAAAAAAAAGTGAAATATTCCTTTAAATATCGTACCTGGGGTGTGTCTATAGTATGCCTGTAAAGTGGCGCGTGTTTCCCGTGTTTAGAACAGTCCCTGCACAAAATGTCATTTTTAAAGGAAAAAATCGAATTTAAAACTGCTTGCGGGTTTAATGTAATGTCGGGTCCTGGCAATATGGATGAAAATCAGTGAGACAAACGGCATGGGTACCCCCCAGTCCATTACCAGGCCCTTTGGGTCTTGTATGGATATTAAGGGGAACCCCGCACCCAAATTAAAATAAGGAAAGGTGTGGGGCCACCAGGCCCTATATACTCTGAACAGCAGTATACAGGCGGTGCAAACAAGACAGGGACTGTAGGTTTGTTGTTAAGTAGAATCTGTTTGTCATTTTGAACGGGTAAATTTTTAATGTGTTTAGCTCCAGCCAAAAAATCTTTTGTAAGCTTTTTGGAAAACATAGGGAAGGGTTATCACCCCTGTGACATTTGTTTTGCTGTCTTTCCTCCTCTTCAGAAGATTTCACCTCACTTTTTGTCCCAATGACAAATGTTTTTTGAAAATTTGTGTTTTTTTGTGGAACAAGGATTGGAAAGCATCAGTGGAAAGGAGAAATATTTTTCCCATATTAACTCTTACAGGAGAGAATTTCCCTTCCTAGGGGTAGATTTCATCTCACTTCCTGTTGTCTCCTTCCGTTTGCAAGTAGGAGTCGTTTGTAAGTTAGATGTTTGAAAGTAGGGGCCTGCCCTATATACTCAGCAGAAATTTGGGCCTTAGGTGTTGTTGTGGCCACAACACTGTAAGCCCTCACAGGGCCCTGCTGTGAAATATTAGATCAAGAATTGTAATTACATGCCCCTGTTGAACAGGGGCAGAAAAATTGGGCCTTTGCTGGTGGTGGTGGTGCTGGTGCCACAACACTGTAAGTCCTTGCTCGCTCTTGGTGGGTGCAGAAATGGGCCCTGCTGTGAAATATTAGATCAAGAATTGTAATTACATGCCCCTGTTGAACAAGGGCAGAAAAATTGGGCCTTTGGTGGTGGTGCTGGTGCCACAACACTGTAAGTCCTCACTCGCTCTTGGTGGGTGCAGAAATGGGCCCTGCTGTGAAATATTAGATCAAGAATTGTAATTACATGCCCCTGTTAAACAGGGGCTGAAAAATTGGGCCTTAGGCACTGGTGCTGGTGCCACAAAACTGCAACCCCTCACAGATACTCTAGTTGGAATGCAGAAATGAGCCCTGCTGCAAAGTATTGCATCCAACATTGTAATTACACGCCCCTGTTAAACAAGGGCTGAAAAATTGGGCCTTAGGTACTGGTGCTGGTGCCACAACACTGCAACCCCTCACAGATACTCTAGTTCTAATGCAGAAACGAGCCCTGCTGCAAAGTATTGCATCAAAAATTGTAATTACATGCCCTTGTTAAACAGGGGCTGAAAAATTGGGCCTTAGGCACTGGTGGTGGCGCCCAGAACCAAAAATGTTCTTACAAGCTATCAGCGTGATCATTGAGGAGGAAGAGGATAATTACTCAGGGATAGTCACTCAGCATCAGCATAGGCAGTCTTTGAAGGGATCTGAGATTTCAAAAAAAATTATTCGGTTACATCAGCATCAGGTGCTTGGTAGCTGGTGGTGATCCAAGACTGATTCATTTTTATGAAGGTCAGTCGATCGACCGAGTCGGTGGACAGACGCACCCTGTGATCGGTTACCACGCCTCCAGCAGCACTGAATGTGCGTTCCGAAAGAACGCTGGATGCAGGACAGGCCAGTAGCTCAATTGCATACTGTGCAAGCTCTGGCCAGTGATCCATCCTCAAGACCCAGTAACCCAGAGGATTTTCGGTGGGAAAGGTGTCCAAGTCAGATCTTGCCCCTAGGTATTCCTGCACAATGTAAAACAGACGCTGGCGATGGTTGCTGGAACCGATCATACCTTGGGGCTGCGGACCAAAAACGTGTCCGGACGCATCGGTCACACGGCCACCTTCTCCACCGCTCCTTCTTTGACTGACTGGTTTGTAACCTCCCAGTCTATGGGAACGCGTTGCACAGACCTTTCTGCAAGGCCTCCCGAAGATGTTTCATCCTCTGCTCCCTCTGCGATGGCAAGATAAGGTCCGCAACCTTACCCTTGTAACGTGGATCAAGGAGGGTTGCCAGCCAGTATTGGTCCTTCTCCTTGATACCACGAATACGAGGATCCTTACGCAGGCTTTGCAGGATCAGGGAGGCCATGCAGCGTAGGTTTGCTGAGGCATTCGGTCCGGAGTCCTCTGGGTCATTAAGGACGACATGGTCCGCAGCCACCTCCTCCCAGCCACGTACAAGTCCATGTGTTTCTTGGGACTGATCCCTTAAAGACTGCTGCTAATGCTGAGTGCCAGGCTCCACCTCTATACTGACACAATCTTCCTCCTCCTCCTCCTCCTCCTCTTCCTGTGTGATCGGCGGGCACGCAGGAACACTGTCTGGATAAAGGGGGCCTTGAGAGCTAAGGAAGTCCTCCTCTTCCTGCCTCTGTTCTGCCTCAAGTGCCCTGTCCATTATTCCACGCAGCGTGTGCTCCAACAGGTGGACAAGGGGGACAGTGTCACTGATGCATGCACTGTCACTGCTCACCATCCTCGTGGCCTCCTCAAATGGTGACAGTACAGTGCATGCATCCCTGATCATGGCCCACTGGCGTGGGGAAAAAAACCAAGCTCCCCTGACCCTGTCCTGGTGCCATAGTCGCACAGGTACTCATTGATGGCCCTCTGCTGCGTGTGCAGCCGCTGCAGCATGGCCAACGTTGAGTTCCACCTGGTGGGCATGTCACAGATTAGGCGGTTTTTGGGCAGGTTAAAATCCTTTTGGAGGTCCGCCAGCCGAGCACTGGCATTATATGACCGGCGGAAATGCACACAGACTTTCCTGGTCTGCCTCAGGACATCCTGTAAGCCCGGGTACCTGCCCAAGAACCGCTGCACCACCAAGTTAAGGACGTGAGCCAAACAGGGCACATGGGTCATTTGTCCCTGTCGGAGGGCAGAGAGGAGGTTGGTGCCATTGTCGCAAACCACCATTCCTGCCTTAAGTTGGCGTGGCGTCAACCACCTCTGAACCTGCCCCTGCAGAGCTGAAAGAACCTCTGCCCCAGTGTGACTCCTGTGCCCCAAGCACACCAGCTCAAGCACCGCATGGCATCTTTTGGCCTGCGTACTTGCGTAGCCCCTTGAACGGCTACGGAGCACCGCTGGTTCTGAGGACAAAGCACAGGAAGAGGCTATGGAGGAAGAAGAAGAGGAGGGGGTGGAGGAGAGAGGTGTGTCACAATCATTAGCATTTTGAAGGCGTGGTGGCGGAACAACCTCCAACATTACTGCACCTTGTCCTGCATCCTTCCCAGCTGCCAGCAGAGTCACCCAATGCGCCGTGAAACTTAGGTAACGTCCCTGTCCATGCCTGCTGGACCATGAGTCAGCGTTAATATGCACCTTACCGCTGACCGCCCTGTCCAGCGAGGCATGGACATTGCCTTCCACATGCCGGTAGAGAGCCGGAATCACCTTCCGTGAGAAAAAGTGGTGTTTGGGTACCTGCCACTGAGGAACCGCACATTCCACAAACTCACGGAAGGGGGCAGAGTCTACCAACTAAAAAGGCAGCAGTTGAAGTGCTAGCAATTTTGCCAAGCTAGCATTCAACCGCTGCGCATGTGGATGGCTGGGAGCAAACTTCTTTCTGCGGTGCAGCAGCTGGGGCAGGGAAATTTGCCTGGTACAATCTGACGTTGGTGTACCAAAAGCCGATTGACCACAAGTACTTGGCTGTGACACACCTAATTCTACACCTTCATTCCTCTCAGTGCAGGTCTCAGAGAGGACTGAAGGTATAGTGCGGTTGGAGATCTCAGCTGATGAGGAGCAAGGAGAGGTCCTCTTTGTTCTTTGGTGTGGGTCTTTTAGATACGCTTGCCAACGAACTGCATGGCAGGTCAACATATGTCTGGTCAAGCATGTGGTACCCAAGCGGGAGATGTTTTGACCACGCGAGATACGCTTGAGACATATGTTGCAAATAGCAGCGATGCGATCTGATGCACTCGTCTCAAAAAAGGCCCACACTAAAGAACTTTTTGAATAACGCGCAGACACTGCAGCGCCCTGCACATGTGGAGCTTTGGGGTGTGATGCAGTCAATGTGCTGCCCTTAGGCTGGCCCCTGGAGGGCATCCTGCCTCATTGGTGATGTGCCGCCTCCTCCTCCTCTCTCCTATCAGACACCCATGTTGAGTCAGTGACCTCATCATCCCCTCCCTCCTCATCACTGGAGCAAACCTGGCAGTATGCTGCAGCAGGGGGAGCATGACTGCCAGATTGCTGTCCTTCTTGGGCACCCCCTCTTTCTGTGCTCATGTTACTGCCTTTATCGAGCTCAGTATCATCATCAGAGCCTTCCAAACGCTGGACATCCTCCTGGAGCATGTACCCAACACTGTGGTCAAACAGTTCGAGGGACTCCTCAGGAGGACATGGTGGGGCTAGGGAAGGAGTCACTGATGACATTGAGCCAAGGGAAGAGGCCGCTGCTTTGCCAGACAAAGTACCCTAGGCATGAGTGAGAGAGGATGAGGAGGATGAGGACGGCTTGGTCATCCACTCGACCAAGTCTTCCGCATGTTGCGGCTCAACACGGCCAGCTGCCGGAAAAAAGGCCAAGCGTGACCCATGGCCACGTGCTGATGAGGATGCACCGTCTCCACGACCAGAACTAGACACAGAGCCTGCTTGCCCTCTCTTATTGGCTTGTGACTGTCTGCCTCTCCTTCTTGACCTTCCAGACATACTAATGGCCTGTAGCTGCACTAAGCTGGGATATATATATATATGTACTGATACTGCAGCTAGCAAAATCAACTGCCTGCCTGTAGTATGAGAACACCACCAACCTTCTACAGGTAGCTTTAGCTGAACACTGTGCAGAGCTCGCAAAAAACTAGCTTGTAGCTTTTTTAGCTGCCTGCGGTAGTGATAGGATCAGGAAAAAACCACCAAACTTCTACAGGTAGCTTTAGCTGAACACTGTGAGCAGGACGCACTGCACTAACTTGTAGGTTTAGCTGAACACTGTGAGGTGGACACACCACACTAACTTGTAGTTTTAGCTGAACACTGTGAGCAGGACGCACTAAACTAACTCGTAGCTTTAGATGAACACTGTGCAGAGGTCTCACTACACTAACTTGTAGGTTTAGCTGAACACGGTGAGCAGGACGCACAGCACTAACTTGTAGTTTGAGCTGAACACTGTGAGCAGGACGCACCACACTAACTTGTAGGTTTAGCTAAACACTGTGAGGTGGACGCACCGCACTAACTTGTAGGTTTAGCTGAACACTGTGAGGTGGACGCACCACACTAACTTGTAGTTTTAGCTGAACACTGTGAGTAGGATGCACTGCACTAACTTGTAGCTTTAGATGAACACTGTGCAGAGGTCTCACTACACTAACTTGTAGGTTTAGCTGAACACTGTGAGCAGGACGCACAGCACTAACTTGTAGTTTTAGCTGAACACTGTGAGCAGGACGCACCGCACTAACTTGTAGGTTTAGCTGAACACTGTGAGGTGGACGCACCGCACTAACTTGTAGTTTTAGCTGAATACTATGAGCAGGACGCACAGCACTAACTTGTAGTTTTAGCTGAACACTGTGAGCAGGACGCACCGCACTAACTTGTAGGTTTAGCTGAACACTGTGAGGTGGATGCACCACACTAACTTTTATTTTTCGCTGAACACTGTGAGCAGGACGCACTGCACTAACTTGTAGCTTTAGATGAACACTGTGCAGAGGTCTCACTACACTAACTTGTAGGTTTAGCTGAACACTGTGAGCAGGATGCACAGCACTAACTTTTAGTCTTAGCTGAACTCTGCGAGCAGGACGCACCGCACTAACTTGTACTTTTAGCTGAACACTGTGAGGTGGACGCACCGCACTAACTTGTAGTTTTAGCTGAACACTGTGAGCAGGACGCACCGCACTAACTTCTAGGTTTAGCTGAACACTGTGAGCAGGACGCACCGCACTAACTTGTAGGTTTAGCTGAACACTGTGAGGTGGACGCACCACACTAACTTGTAGTTTTAGCTGAACACTGTGAGCAGGACGCACAGCACTAACTTGTAGTTTTATCTGAACACTGTGAGCAGGACGCACCACACTAACTTCTAGGTTTAGCTGAACACTGTGAGGTGGATGCACCGCACTAACTTGTAGTTTTTTCGCTGAACACTGTGAGCAGGACACACCGCACTAACTTGTAGGTTTAGCTGAACACTGTGAGGTGGACGCACCACACTAACTTGTAGGTTTAGCTAAACACTGTGAGCAGGACGCACCCCACTAACTTGTTGGTTTTGCTGAACACTGTGAGCAGGACGCACTGCACTAACTTGTAGGTTTAGCTGAACACTGTGAGGTGGACGCACCCCACTAACTTGTAGGTTTAGCTGAACACTGTGAGCAGGACGCACCCCACTAACTTGTAGGTTTAGCTGAACACTGTGAGCAGGACGCACCCCACTAACTTGTAGGTTTAGCTGAACACTGTGAGCAGGACGCACTGCACTAACTGTGAATAGTCTAGCTGCCTGACTGTGGTACTAATAGGATCAAAAGAACACCAGCAATTTTCTTCAGGTAGCTGTAAATACTGTAACAAGACAAGCCTGCCTGTCAGTAAGAAGATAACAGGAACGGATCTAGCTGAACACTGTGAGCAGGACGCACTGCACTAACTTGTAGCTTTAGATGAACACTGTGCAGAGGTCTCACTACACTAACTTGTAGGTTTAGCTGAACACTGTGAGCAGGACGCACAGCACTAACTTGTAGTTTTAGCTGAACACTGTGAGCAGGACGCACCGCACTAACTTCTAGGTTTAGCTGAACACTGTGAGGTGGACGCACCGCACTAACTTGTAGTTTTAGCTGAACACTGTGAGCAGGACGCACCGAACTAACTTGTAGGTTTAGCTGAACACTGTGAGGTGGACGCACCACACTAACTTGTAGTTTTAGCTGAACACTGTGAGCAGGACGCACCCCACTAACTTGTAGGTTTAGCTGAACACTGTGAGCAGGACGCACGCCACTAACTTGTAGGTTTAGCTAAACGCTGTGAGCAGGCTGCACTGCACTAACTGTAAATAGTCTAGCTGCCTGACTGTGGTACTAATAGGATCAAAAGAACACCAGCAATTTTCTTCAGGTAGCTGTAAATACTGTAACAAGACAAGCCTGCCTGTCAGTAAGAAGATAACAGGAACGGATCTAGCTGAACACTGTGAGCAGGACGCACTGCACTAACTTGTAGCTTTAGATGAACACTGTGCAGAGGTCTCACTACACTAACTTGAAGGTTTAGCTGAACACTGTGAGCAGGACACACAGCACTAACTTGTCGTTTTAGCTGAACACTGTGAGCAGGACGCACCGCACTAACTTTTAGGTTTAGCTGAGCACTGTGAGGTGGACGCACCGCACTAACTTGTAGTTTTAGCTGAACACTGTGAGCAGGACGCACCGCACTAACTTGTAGGTTTAGCTGAACACTGTGAGGTGGACGCACCACACTAACATGTAGGTTTAGCTGAACACTGTGAGCAGGACGCACCCCACTAACTTGTAGGTTTAGCTGAACACTGTGAGCAGGACGCACTGCACTAACTGTAAATAGTCTAGCTGCCTGACTGTGGTACTAATAGGATCAAAAGAACACCAGCAATTTTCTTCAGGTAGCTGTAAATACTGTAACAAGACAAGCCTGCCTGTCAGTAAGAAGATAACAGGAACGCATCTAGCTGAACACTGTGAGCAGGACACACTGCACTAACTTGTAGCTTTAGATGAACACTGTGCAGAGGTCTCACTACACTAACTTGTAGGTTTAGCTGAACACTGTGAGCAGGACGCACAGCACTAACTTGTAGTTTTAGCTGAACACTGTGAGCAGGACGCACTGCACTAACTTCTAGGTTTAGCTGAACACTGTGAGGTGGACACACCACACTAACCTGTAGGTTTAGCTGAACATTGTGAGCAGGACGCACCCCACTAACTTGTAGGTTTAGCTGAACACTGTGAGCAGGACGCACCCCACTAACTTGTAGGTTTAGCTGAACACTGTGAGCAGGACGCACCCCACTAACTGTAAATAGTCTAGCTGCCTGACTGTGGTACTAATAGGATCAAAAGAACACCAGAAATTTTCTTCAGGTAGCTGTAAATACTGTAACAAGACAAGCCTGCCTGTCAGTAAGAAGATAACAGGAACGGATCTAGCTGAACACTGTGAGCAGGACGCACTGCACTAACTGTAAATAGTCTAGCTGCCTGACTGTGGTACTAATAGGATCAAAAGAACACCAGAAATTTTCTTCAGGTAGCTGTAAATACTGTAACAAGACAAGCCTGCCTGTCAGTAAGAAGATAACAGGAACGGATCTAGCTGAACACTGTGAGCAGGACGCACTGCACTAACTGTAAATAGTCTAGCTGCCTGACTGTGGTACTAATAGGATCAAAAGAACACCAGCAATTTTCTTCAGGTAGCTGTAAATACTGTAACAAGACAAGCCTGCCTGTCAGTAAGAAGATAACGGGAACGGATCTAGGTAAACTGAATACAGTGTATATATATATATATATATATGCAACACCTGGGATGCATATATATACACAATACACTGTAAGTGCAGCTAGCTGACTGACTGTTCTGCCTAATCTAGCTAACTCAAATCAAATGACACTGTCTGTCTCTCTCTCTCTATCTATGAACGCCGGAACACACACTACACAGAGCCGCCATGCAGGCGGCCTTATATAGTGTGGGCGTGTACTAAATCCCCTGAGCCATAATTGGTCAAAGCCTCCTTGGCTTTGGCCAATTACGGCTCTCTGTTCAGACGGCACTGTGATTGGCCAAGCATGCGGGTCATAGTGCATGCTTTGCCAATCATCGGCCAGCAATGCACTGCAATGCTGCAGTGAATTATGGGCCGTGACGCACCACACGAATTTGGCGCGAACGGCCCATATCGTTCGCAATTCGGCGAACGGGCGAACAGACGATGTTCGAGTCGAACATGGGTTCGACTCGAACACGAAGCTCTTCCCTAATTCTGAACGAAACTAACCGCATATGTCTAGCGTTAACCTGGGGTACGCTGACCCACGCCCATATGGTATTTACATGTAATTATTTATTCAGTTTCCCCTCCTTCAGTGTCATTCCACACAAAGTCACCTAGTTTCGTTTTGTTCTCAGTGTATCAGGAATTTCATTCACTATTCCATCAGAATGACTGCTAAACTGAAATCAGCCACATAGTGAGTGTATTGCTTTCAATGGGTCTAATTAGATTTCAGTCAGACTGATGAATGCGCACTAAAAGAAAAACAGCAAAACAGGCTTACTTAAAGGGTAATTACACTATCGTGGAAAAATGATATTAAAAAAAAAATTATACAGCATTTACATTTGCTACAAAAGCCATGTTTTTAGCCATGTCATTTTTTGGTAATGTAAAAATTACCTTTACTTTTCAATCTGCAGCCATTGTAATTTTCTGTAAAATTCAATGCAGTAGGGCAACCTGGAACATTGTTGTACAGCAGGGGTCCCCAACCCCGGGCCACAGACCAGTGGACAAGCAGAGACTAGACTTGGTTGTATCACCGCCCGCAGCACTGCCCCCATCACCACCCAGGGCACTGCCCCCATCACCGCTGTTTGGTCCACCACCATGAGATTCTCAATTTCATAGGAGCGGAACCCTATGTAATCGACTGTACATGTGCTGGTTTTCCTCGCTCCTGACTTGAAAAGCCGGATTCCTGGCTGAGGCTGTAGCGATGAGTAGAGGCTGCAAGATGCTTTACTGGTAGTAAGTTTTTTCACTGCACATAGAAAACTGTCACAAAGTGACAAGCTGCATCTGGTGGCTGTGGTGTCAGGCTACAGTGACATACTGCATCTGGTGGCTGGGTACAGTGGCAGGCTACATCTGGTGGCTGCAGTGGCAGGCTGCAGTAACACACTGCATCTGGAGGCAGGCTAAAGTGACACGGTGCATCTGGTGGCAGGGTACAGTTATACGCTGCATCTGGTGGCAGGCTGCAGTAACACTCTGCATCTGATGGCAAGCTACAGTGACATGCTGCATCTGGTGGCTTGTTTGGCAGGTCACAGTGACACAGTGCATCCGGTGTCAGGCTACAGTGACAGCCTGCATCTGGTGGCTGGGGTGGCAGGCTACTGTGACAGGCTGCATCTTGTGGCAGGCTACAGTGATAGGCTGCATCTGGTGGCTGCAGTGGCAGGCCACAGTGACAGGCTGCATCTGGTGGCTGCAGTGGCAGGCCACAGTGACAAGCTGCATCTGGTGGCTGCAGTGGCAGGCCACAGTGACAGGCAGCATCTGGTGGCTGCGATGGTGGGCTGCAGTAACATGCTGTATCTGCTGGAAGGCTACAGTGACACGGTGCATCTGGTGGCAGGGTACATTGATATGCTACATCTGGTGGCAGGGTACATTGATATGCTACATCTGGTGGCAGGCTGCAGTAACACACTGCATCTGGTGGCAGGCTACAGTGACACGCTGCATCTGGTGGCTGAGGTGGCAGGCTGCTGTAATATGCTGTATCTATTGGCAGGCTACAGTGATAGACTGCATCTGGTGGCTGGGATGGCAGGCTGCTGTAATATGCTCTATCTAGTGGCTGTGGTGGAAGGTTGCAGTAACACGCTGTTTCTGGTGGCAAGCTACAGTGACAAGGTGCATCTGGTGGCAGGGTACAGTAATATGCTGCATTTGGTGACACGCTACAGTGGCACGGTGCATCTGGTGGCAGGGTACAGTGATATGCTGCATTTGGTGGCAGGCTACAGTGACATGCTGCATCTGGTAGCTGGGGTGGCAGGCTGCAGTAACATGCTGCCTCTGGTGGCAGTCTACAGTGACAGGCTGCATCTGGTGGCTGGGGTGGCAGGCTACAGTGACACAATGCATCTGGTGGCAGGCTACAGTGACAGCAGGCTGCATCTGGTAGGTGCAGTGGCAGGCTACAGTGATAGGCTGCATCTGATGGCAGGCTACAGTGATACCCTGTATCTTGTGGTTGCGATGTAATAATAGAAATAATGCGCTACTGAAGCACTAACACCCGCCCCCCCAATTACCCCTAAGCCTCCAATACTTCTGCTGACTCTTTCAACTGTTCCTTCCGGCCAGGAGAATGGAACGCATGCTACAAGCTGCTTTGTGACCACGTCTCTACACTAGTTTAGGCCAATGGTTTTTACAGTGACACCGGTCTTGTCATCATAACAGTAATTTAAATATTTTGTAAGCTGTTTTTTATCATTAAACCTGAGGATATTACTTCACAAGGAGGTTTCTTTTTCCTATATTACATGTGGCAAACTGTTTATTCCTGGAGCGCGGAGTCACAAATTGGAGGATAACCATTTTAGAGGAGACACAGGAGGACACCAGGGAACACCACATTGGATTTGGTCCCCAGTAAATGACCTACAGGTCATAAAGCAAAGGCGTCCAACCCATCTGGTGAGTTTGGATTCTTACACCACTCCCAGGAGATGACATGACACCGCTGGGACACGGAGCACTATAGCACCAAGAAAAGGACTTATTACCTGCACCAACTTTATGTTATTCACTTTAATTAATTTCACTTTATATTGGTATATCAATAATACTATATGTCATTTGGTTCACAATAATTGTGTATGTATGTAAGTAATGACTAGATCTTCATGATACATAGTCACGTGCCATGCCATACTAATCCATCCTAGGTTATCAACTATATAGGAATCCCACATGGGTATACTCATTGGAGGAATTTAGGTCAGGGAGGAGCAGGCGCTGTTTACCTACCATTTAAACAATCTTCATTTCTGAGTCCTTGAATTTCTTGACAAAACATTTGTAAAATATATCAATATTTCTTTTGTATGTCAGCCTATTTCTTTTGCTCTTTACAATGCACAGATCAATTATATGCAGTAATCCATATCAACCAATCCTACACATCCTTTGACTGTGTAGCAGTGGCAGGTGGTGCAATTTTCTTTGGGGGGGGCCCACAGCCCCCAGTCAGCCACCCTCCCAGCCAGTCAACCATCCTCCACCCCCAGTGCTCGGGTTGATCGATCGCCGCTTCCCCCCACCCCGACGCTTGATTGATCGATCGCCGATGCGCTCGCCCGTCGTCCATCAGTCCCCCCACCAGCCCTGCACTTACCCCATCCAGGTTGTGGATTTGGCGACTTCCCCCCTGCCTCTCCTTCCGAGTCTCGTGGGCGCTTCTCCTCCCGGCCAATCAGGACTTAGGACTCGCAGCCACTCGGGTCTTAGGACTCCCGGTCAATCGGGTCTCAGGACTCGCTTCCTGATTGGACGGGAGGAGAAACGGGAAGACATTAGTGAATATTAATTTGCTAATGTCATACAACTCTGCGTCTTTTTGAAGCCAATCAGAGCCTTAGGCTTTGATCATGCGGCCGCCACTGCTGTGTAGTAATCAAAAAGGGGTTTTGATTTTCTGCTATTGGATTATTTTACTTTTCTTGCTGTTCTTTATGTTATTAAACAGACAATATTTATTCTTAAATTCTTTGATCTAAATACAGAAACCATTTGTTTTAAAAGGTGCTGTTAATCATGATAAGTACATTTTTTTCAGACAAATCTAAAATAATTTAATAAGCAGGGTTATATGAAAGCCTGTGGCAATGCTGGAAACAGATGCTAGAAAAATTAGGCTGCATTTGGTGAGTAACTGTGACATTTTAAAAACAACAAAGGGTAAAGGGTTAAGTTGAGTCATGTTGACGGCAATAAGACAATACTAAAGGAAGTGTCTATGCCATTGGCGATGCTGCATGTGTGTTTTAACATTCACGGTCAGTGCTTATGGTTTGACAACTGGGATTGAAAATCCTTGTAGCAAAATAACAAGAGCATATAAAATAGACGCCATCTGCTGCAGGTGCATGTTTAAAGAGTAGGATTGTATCAAACTGAATTTATTTACTGTATTTTTTATTTTGGTGTACACACTGCAAGATTACTCTTTGTTTTACTTTATTAAGAGAAAGTGAAGTGTTGATGTTCCAAAACTGTATTTACAAAAGAAAAATATTATTGCTTTCCTTCATGGTGAATATGAGGTCTGACATAGACAATTATGCCACGTACACACAGTCGGACTTTCCAGCAGGAAAAGTCTGACGGAATCTTTTCATCGGACATTCCGATCATGTGTGGGCCTCTTCAGACTTTTTTTTCGAAAATTCTGATGGACCTAGAAATAGAACATGTTTTAATTCTTTCCGATGGAATCAGTTCCTATCGGGAAAACCGCTTGTCTGTATGCTGTTCCAACGGACCAAAAAACGATGCATGCTGAAGCAAGTACGAGACGGCAGCTATTGGCTACTCGCTATTGAACTTCCTTTTTTAGTCCCGTCATACGTGTTGTATGTCACCGCGTTCTAGATGGACAGACGGCCTAGACGTCGGAACTCCGTCAGAAAAACCTTCAGTGTTTATTCCGACGGAAAAAATGGTCGTGTGTACACGGCATTAGTTTTGTACTTGCCTTAAAATGTATTTCTTGAAGTCCATTGAGGGAAAACAGAATTATGAAACAGTCGAGGTGTCCAAAAGCAGTCCAAATGAGGAGTAGGCAACAGTCACTAACAGATCCAAGAAGGAACTAGGAACGCTCTATAATATAGGACTACGCTAAGGACCAAAATCAAATCTTAACCAGATGAAGTTAAGTCACCGGCAGGACTGAGGAATCTGCCAATAACCAAGGGAACTCCACAAAATATCAACCTGATGCTCAAGACTGGGACAGAAGAGATCACTGTCAAGTGGAACGACTCCACCCAAATGAACACCAACAAGAGGTTGTGAGAACAAAACCCCCCGAAACAGGTGGAATAGCAATATTGCCTGATAAGGATGAAACAGACCATCAAGATGATGTGGCCAACAAAAATAACACTGGGACCAAGCCCCAGGGGAACAGATCCCCAGAGGGAACCTTGGACAAAAAGGGGTCCACAAGAGACAACAAGTCAGCATGTTCTGTCTGCTGACAATCAAGGGAAGCACAGGGCCTCCCAGCAATGGTTTCTTCCTGCCATGCAGGAAACAACAAGCACCTAGGTGGGCTAACCTGTCTCTTTGGTGAGGAGACTATGAGTTACTGGAGAGCTGATGGCATTGCGCTGTCCCTAAGGAAGTGTGGCCAATAGTAGCACTTTTAGTATCATCTAGCATAGGGTTCAGACAACTGTCCCTATCAGAGAGAGAACTCCCAAATATTTGAACGTGAAGATCATGCAGCACCTAATTGATGTTTAACAGAGTCCAGATCAGGAAGCTGACTCCCAGTTGGATCCCCCAGTGAAGCAAGGCCCATCTGTCATGGTGAACCAGACATATGCACCAGGTACTAGGACACCCCAACAAATGCAGTCCCACTGTGGTGGGGGGAAGAGATCACCTTATTCACCCTAATGCCGCGTACACACGGTCGGACTTTTCGTCTACAAAAGTCAGACAGCCTGTCCGACAGACTTCCGGCAGACTTTCGGCGGACTTTCGACGGACTTGCGGCGGACTTTCTAACGAACAGACTTGCCTACACACGATCACACAAAAGTCCGTCGAATTCTTACGTGATGACGTACACCGGACTAAAATAAGGAAGTTCATAGCCAGTAGCCAATAGGTGCCCTAGCGTGGCTTTTTGTCCGTCGGACTTGCACACAGACGAGCGGATTTCGGGGTCCGTCGTAGTTACGAAGTAAAGATTTGAAGCATGTTTCAAATCTAAAGTACGTCGGATTTGAGGCTAAAAAAGTATGTTGAAAGTCTGGAGAAGCCCACACACGATCGGATTACCAGCCAGCTTTAGTCCGTCAGCGTCCGTTGGACTTTTGTAGACGAAAAGTCCGACCGTGTGTACGCGGCATAAGAGAATGGTGAATAACGCCAGGGACTTTTTGGTCCATACAGATCATCTGCATGCCTTTCTTTAATCAAGGCCCCTAGGCTGAAAAAGACTGAGAATAAATGGGAGAAGGGGAGGCAATGTTAGAAGGTATTCCCAAAACACGCTACAAGCCCCGAAAGGGGAAGGGAATTTCCAGGATAGGTAAAAATTCAGCGTGTAGACTTTTTTTTAGCAAAGGTATAAGGTGAAAAGCTCCACTTGTTGATGGCCAATAGTTATCAAAATTAAACACAGGTAAGGCTGGTCAAAGCTTAAAGGTATTATGTGTTCTAGAAGGGTTCTGACTGCAACAATCAAGAAAATTACTCACTTCAGGGTAGGTTGTCTGAGCATTACACAATGAGGATGCCAGGAAAAGGCACTAGGGAAGACATGAAATCAGTGTTTCATGAAATAGCAAGTGCCTCAGAAAGGAAAACTGAGAAGTCAAGTCCTTGCTAGGGAAGGGAGCAATAGGAACTGGTCCCAGTAAATCTAGTGGGGTTTCTCTAGTGAGGGGATGCTGAGGAATACCAATCTGTGTTTGCTTCTGTGTTTGGTGTGCTGTTAACAATCAATTGCACTGAAAGCGCAACTAGTAATTTTAGGTGTATAAAGGTGGCTATACACTACACTCTGATTTTACAATCTCCTTTAGATCTGCCATCAATTATGTAGTGCAAGGGCCTACCTGATACAGAGTGATTGGCTAGATAGGTGTTTCCTTCTATTATATAAATTTGGTAAATCTAAAGGTGATTGTACAATCAAATTGTATAGTGTTTGGCCACTTTTATACACCTAAAATTACTAGTTGCACTTTCAGTGCCATTAGTTGGTAATGGCACACCAATCACAGAAGCAAACACACATTTTGCTATATGAAAAAGGAGTGGCAAATGCTGCAAATTGCACAGTAATAAACACTCAACCCACAAAACACCAACATGTCCCATAAGCTACATATAACACAGCCCATTTAAATCAGCCCATTTAAATCAACGGGCTGCCCTATGCGTGTCACAAGAGAAACAAGCCACAAAACGTTCTCTCCCACTATGCTAGATGTGAATGGGGCCTGAAAGTGAAATTGGTGCGATAACACAAAAACAATGAGTCTCCATTCACATCTGTTCGTTTCCTTGCATTTCAGAAATGCGCTGCACCAAAAATGGCAGTAAAAAACACACCAAGCTCCGCTCTAAAAAAAAGTTCTGAAGTTTCTTTGGGGCGATTGCTGTGTGTGATGAGTGAAAATGCTCCAAAACGCCTCCCCACCTCGCTAAAAAAAACAAAACGCTTGTGGGATTGCGAGTTCCCGCTATGCAGAGAGGTGATAGGGGCTTGACAGCTTTGACAGCTGAGTGTTTCTGTCTACTCCCTCCTATGTACTTGTATAAAGATCGCCATACACTATGAAATCTTATTGTGTATTTAATGTTTTTAAGTTAAAAAGTAGGAAGGAGGAAGTGTCAATGGACTACGAATGTGCTGGGCTACGGATTGAGCATATAAAGGTTTCTAAAGATGAACTTAGCCTTTAAGCAGTATAAACAATATGTAAACATTGATAATATTACCAACATGCATAACAAGTAATCTGCATGGTTTTACAATTAAAGAATCCAAACAGCATGAAAAAAATGTGAGCAAGACTAATGCCGTGTACACACGAGCGGACTTTACGGCGGACTTTGCCCAGCGGATTTTTTAACGTACTTTACGACGGACTTTCTGAATGAACGGACTTGCCTACACACAATCCACCAAAGTCCGTCGAATTTGTACGTGATGACGTACGACCGGACTAAAACAAGGAAGTTCATAGCCAGTAGCCAATAGCTGTCCTAGCGTGGCTTTTTAGTCCGTCGAACTAGCATACAGACGGCGGACTTTTCGACCGGACTCGATTTCAACGGATAAATTTTAAACAAGTTTCAAATCTAAGTCCGTCCAACTTTTGAGAAAACAAAGTCCGCTGGAGCCCACACACATCGAATTGTCCGATGAAATCCAGTCCGCCGGGCAAAGTCCGCCATAAAGTCCGCTCGTGTGTACGCGGCATAAGATTATGAAAGACACGGAGCACCCTGGAGAAAAACAGAAAAACAAGTTCCGTGGCACACTTAGCACATGAAGCAAACAATGGGCATGGCCACGACGGGGTCTTAAAGGGGATTGAACAGAATCTGAGCCTGCCGTATACATTTCACACATACAGTATACCACAGTCCTTGTACCCACAACATACTAATTGCTGCACCAAAACTGACAGCCTCACAGACACAAATAAACCTCAGGACAAAGGAACTTTTTTTTTAAATTAAACATTTCTATTTCATATGATTCCAAATCTTCTCATGGATGCTCCCAACTTTGTGAGAACTGTTCGGGGATGGCCCCTTCCTGTTCCAACATGACTGTGCACCAGTGCACAAAGCAAGGTCCATGGATGAGCGAGTTTGGGGTGGAAGAACTTTACTGGCCTGCACAGAGTCCTAACCTCAACCCAATAGAACACCTTTAGGATGAATTAGAGCAGAGACTGCAAGCCAGGCCTTCTCATCCACATCAGTGCCTGAGCTCACAAATGCACTTCTGGAAGAATGGTCAAACATTACCACAGACACACTCCTAAACTTTGTGGACAGCCTTCCCAGAAGAATTGAAGCTGGTATAGCTGCAAAGGGTGGAGCAATGCAATATTGAACCCTACGAACTAAGACAGGGATGCCATTAAAGTTCATGTGTGTGTAAAGACAGGTGTCCCAATACTTTTGACAATATAGTGTATAATCAACTGAGCAAATTAGTGAAGCTCCTGGAAGAACAGAGACAGGGAGGGAGAAAAATGGGGAAGAGAAGGGAGGGAGATGGGGAGTAGGGATGGGCCGAACATCCCCCGGTTCGGTTCGCACCAGAACATGATAACAGGCAAAAAGTTCTAGCGAACATGCAAACCCTAATAAAGTCTATGGGACACGAACATGAAAAATCAAAGTCCTCATTCTAAAGGCTTATATGCAAGTTATTGCCATAAAAAGTGTATGGGGACCCGGGTACTGCACTAGGGAACATGTATGAATGCATAAAAAAGTTTTTTAAAACAAGTTTTTTTTAGGAGCAGTGATTTTAATAATGCTTAAAGTGAAACAATAAAATGAAATATTCCTTTAACCGGTTCCCGACCGGCTCACGTAGATATACTGCAGCAGAATGGCTCTCCTGGGCGAAATCCCATATCTATACATATATACCAGAGGGCGTGCGAGCGCCACCGGAGGCACGCATGCGCGACCGCTGCACAGCGGGGGACCCAATGCGTGTGGCCAGCAGGCGTGATCGCCGTCGGCCACGCACAATCACGTGCACGAAAGCCAGCATGAGGATTTGTGTGTGTTGACACACAAATCCCTGTGCTGTCAGAGGAGAGAAGACAGATCGTGTGTTCCTACAAAGTAGGGACAGCGAACTGTCATCTCTCCTAGTTAGTCCCATCCCCACACAGTTAGAACACAGTGAGGGAACACACGGTTAACCCCTTGATCACCCCCTGGTGTTAACCCCTTCCCTGCCAGTGACATTTATACAGTAATCAGTGCATATTTATAGCACTGATTGCTCTATAAATGTCAATGTCCCAAAAATGTGTCAAAAGTCTCCGATCTGTTTATCGCAATGTAGCAATACCACTAAAAATCGCAGATCACCGCCATTACTAGTAAAAAAAATTAAAATGAATAAAAATGCCATAAAAAAAACATCTGCCATTTTATTTGATATATGTGACTATCCATTATTTATCTTCTATGATCAACACGTTTTGTGATTAGTCCACTCCTTCAGAATCCTTGCCTACTGCATATACTGTATATGAGATGGTTTGGTTAAGAGTGAAAAGTTTAGTGGTTCAATTTACATAATGCCTTTCAAAAGACAAAGTTCTGACACACTATCAGGTGGCTTCCAACCAATGTAGAGGAACTAGGTTGTCAATAGTGGGTAGAGTTGAAATGTTTTTGCAGTTGTAAGAGCTCTAAAAAAAAAACAAGGTCAAAGTCACCAAGGAATTATTTCTACAAAGCAAGGACTAGACTTTCTTCAGCTCAGATGAGAAAAAGGAGGGATAAGGGGGGTTATGGGGGGTTGGTTTACAAGTGTCCTAAATCTCCTGTAGTCAGCAGCTTAACCTGTCTGTCTCTGAGTTCCTGTTTTTCCCAATGAACAAGAAGAACATTTTTTTAAAAACAATGTCAAGTCACAGGCTAGAGGTAAAGAGACGGCAAGCCTCTATTGCTTAGCTGCAGTAGTGAAGAGACAGGTCACTATCCTGGTTATGCTGCCTGTGTAAATCATAGAACATGACAGACAGAAAGGCAAATACTTTAAAAGAGAAGTATGGGAATTTTTTTTTGGCGAATCATACTTACCTAGGTGCATCTGTCCCCCGCTGGCTCTAAGACTGAGCATTCAAACACCTCCCTGTTGGTCACTGACTTTCTGCTCTGCCCCTTCAAGTTCACTGAAGTGCTAGGCTGTGGAGGGGGAAAGAATGGCTGGCTCAGGCTCTCAGCGGCTCACTGAGAGGCTGACCCGGGTGCTGGTCCAGGCATGGACGCAAATCCCGACCATATGGTCATGATCTTTCCCGAGTCTGGACCGGCTTTGTGACATCAGCCTACAGCGCACTGTCTGCTGAAAATGGGTCACAGGAGTGCAGAACGAACTGCACTCCCGTGTTCCACAGAAGAAGTGCAGCCAAACGCGCTTTGACTGTACTTCTCCTTTAAGGCAATAATCAACCCAAAAGCAAATATTTCCTATATTTCAGCTTACCAATTCTGTGTGGTGGCTGCTTGAGATTTTATTCTTATTTTTTTAGGTTTCCTTTCCTTTATTTTCATCTGATGATCCATCCAGTAAGGCTGTTGTTTTTCAACAGAACAAGATCTCCTACAAATGTAGCAGTTAGATAATATATTATTTCTTTTCCAGAAGAGTTTTTCTTACACCCGTATGGTTGTATGCTTTTGCTCCCTAAACCTAATATTTTAATATTTACTAAATACATTCTCTCTCTCTCTCTCTCTCTCTCTTTCTCTCTCTATCTCTCTCTCTCTCCCCCCCCCCCCCCCGTCTAATATTTTACTTTAAAATAAAACTTTTCATTTTCTGCCACATCCATCACCCACAGAATACTGATGCAAGACAAAACCATAACTACAATTAATAGAATATAAAAATACAATTATTTTTTTTTCTTATTGCAATTTACACATCTTGTTACTGTGTTCCATTTACTATGAAAATGTTCATTATGTGCCATTAGTTTAGCAATTTTATTTTGCTTGTCATATGGAGACATTAAAGCCACTTACAATGTCATTTAGTAAAAAAAAGAAATTATGCTTTGTACAAAAACAAGATGAGAAGCCTTTTACAAATTATTCAATAGACACATACAGAGTATCTATATTTATGCCACAATTATGGTCTGTGGAAGCACTAAACGTTGCATTTTCTAACGAAAATATAATACCCAAGACAAAGTCCACATGAATTCAAATTTTAGAATTTTAGAATTTCGATTATAACGAATGACCCGAAGAACGGAAAACAAAAAACGAATGAAACGAAAACTAACACATTTTTCGACCTCCTTGATGATGTCACATGCTGGGAGTGCGTAGGTGCCGTAATGCTGGTAACGAGAGATGCGCGTTTATACATTTTTTGAGAGGTTTTTATTTTCCATTCACATACCAAGAACAGTCAGTGCCATAACTGAATAGATACATTCCGTAGTTACAAATCACATTAAGAATATTTATATTTAACTTATACCTTATTGTAACTTATACCCCCTCCTTCCTCCCAGTGTTATTCTACCCAATGTGTGCCCACATGTTTCTTAAATGACTTCCAGAGTATCCTGCAAATCTATCCATCTAGACCAAATTTTATTAAAGTTTTGGGACAACCATGGGCTTCATAGGTCATTTTATACAAAGGCAGGTCCAACTTAATCAGTTTTTTTCATACCTCAATAACAACCTGGTCAGAGTGGATCCACAAAGAAACAGCTTTTGGGCAGTTTCCATTTCTTCGTCTATCAGAACCAGAAAACCTCTCTCTGGGCTGCAAATACTGGGTAGGTCAAAATTGTTTGCCATAAAAGAGGTAACTTGGGACCAGGAGGGCCTCACTTTGTCACAATACCAAACCATATGTATAAATGACCTCTCTGCATTATTAAACTTATGACATATGGGATTTTCCCTCTTCCCCATCTTAAACAAGCGCAGTGGCGTGTAATATGTTTGGTAGAGAAGTCACATTTGAATCATCCTATCTTTAGATGAGATAACTGTAGCTAAATAAGGATTGAGGACTTCTGTTCATAATTCTTCATATAAATCTAGCAGAACCCCCACCTATCATTGGAGCAAAAGGAAGGTGTAATACTGAGAGATTAGCTTGGAATTATCTGGAAATAGTAGCAGTTGTTCTACCCTAGTGGTTTGTAGGGGCACCTACCCAATGCCAAATTGAGAAGTCAGCTAAATATATTAGAAGGACAGGTTGGGTATCTATTTACTTAGTCCAACATAATCTTTTATGTAAAAAAAGATTTGACCACTTGCTTACTGGGCACCTTATTTTTAGCTTTTAGCGCTGTCACTCTTTGAATGACACTTGCGCAGTCATAAAACACTGTAAAAACACTGTACCAAAATTAAATTTTTATCATTGTTTTCCCACAAATAGAGCTTTCTTTTGGTGGTATTTGATCACCTCTGGGTTTTTTATTTTTTTGTTAAAAAAATTTAAAAAGACAGAATTTAAAAAAAAAAATACAAAACTGTTTTATATTTTGTTAATAAATTTTGCAAACAGGTAATTTTTCTCCTTCATTGATGTACGCTGATGAGGCTACACTGATGGGCACTGATAAGCTGCACTGATGGGCACTGATAGGCTGCACTGATGGGCATCGATAGGCTGCATTGATGGGCACTGATAAGGCGACACTGATGGGCACTAATAAGGTGGCACTGATGGGCACTAATAGGTGGCACTGGTGGGCACTGATGAGGTGGCACTGCTGGGCACTGATAGGTGGCATTGGTGGGCACTGAGAGGTGGCACTGATGGGTGGCACTGAAGGGCATTGATAGGTGGCACTGAAGGGCACTAATAGGTGGTATTGGTAGGTGGCACTGATAGCTGGCAGTGATGGGCACTGATGGGTGGCAGTGATGGGCACTGATGGGTGGCAGTGATGGGCACTGATCGGCACTGGTAAGTGACACTGATAGGCAGCACTGCTAGGTGGCACTGATGAGACACTGATTGGCACCACTGGTGGGCATTGATGTGGGTTCTTTTTTCGTCCTTGCTCCAGACGCCTTTTAAAGTTTATTTTTATTTTATTTCTTTATTTTTTTTTGGGGGGGGGGGGGGGTAGATAACCACACGCCTGCACGATCTCCTTAACAAGAGGTCATAGGAGCTGGTAAGGGGCAGCATTTTTATTGGTGGAGGAACCCTTCTGTCATCACGCTCTCCTGGGTGATATGGTCGCATTTTTTTACACCGCATGGATGCTTGTTATTACGTCCTTTGAAAGATTGTTCTGCCAGTGAACTTTTATTCTATACACTTTTGAATTGGACTGAACATATTCATCTATCCATGTTTATTTTATTATATTTCAATTTATGATGAAAATCAAGCTTTTTTCTTCACTGTTAGTCACGCTATAATGGGTGCATAATCTTTATGTATAGAGGTGATTATATTGTTCTATTTTTCAATTATTTCAAGATTCACAGCGCAGCTATTTTTGCTTCTTTGTATATTTAGTGGAGGTGTCTCACATTTTTAGTTGCAGCTTTGCATAATTTACACACTGTATATTCTCATATACAGGTTTTTTGGGGATAGCGCAGTAATTATACCTGTTTGAGTTTTGCACATTGATAAGTGACACATGTGAGCACTGATTGGTGGGCACTGTTGGCGCTGATTCTTGGCACTGGCAGTTGACACTGGCAGGCAGTACTGGTGGGCAGATAAGAGGCGGCTTCGCCTCTTCCTCTTTTGGACCGATGTCCCTTCAACAGAAGCTGGTGACCTTTTTTTTCTCCTCACGCTGTCAGCGTGAGAAGAAAAAAAAAAACATTACCGATCTTCTGTTTACATCATGTGAACAGCTGTCATTGGCTGACAGCTGATCTCGTGGTAAGGGGTCGGGATTGACCCCTTACTCTGATCTGTGATCACCCGAGTCTCATTGACTCAGGTGATCACAGCGTGCGCCGCGCGTGCTCTTCAGGGGGGCGGGTCGAGCATGCATAAGGGAGGACGTCTATTGACGGCCTCCCGGCAAAGCAGATCCGCGCTGTAGCTGTCATTCGGCTACAGACGATCTGAAGGGGTTAAGTGTATTTTTTCCTACTACTTAATTATTTGGGCTCCCTGCTTTCAGAAAATATATAATTTGGGGGGTTCTAAGTAATATTCTAGCAAATAGCGCTGATTTTAACATGTACAGTGAGGCAAAAAAGTATTTAGTCAGCCACCAATTGTGCAAGTTCTCCCACTTAAAAAGATGAGAGAGGCCTGTAATTGTCATCATAGGTTTACCTCAACCAGGAGAGACAAAATGTGGAAAAAAATCCAGACAATCACAATGTCTGATTTTTTAAGAGTTTATTTGAAAATTATGGTGGAAAATAAGTATTTGGTCACCTACAAACAAGCAAGATTTCTGGCTCTCACAGACCTGTATCTTCTTTAAGAGGCTCCTCTGTCCTCCACTCATTACCTGTATTAATGGCACCTGTTTGAACTTGTTATCAGTATAAAAGACACCTGTCCACAACCTCAAACAGTCACATTCCAAACTCCACTATGGTGAACGACAAAGAGCTTTCGAAGGACACCAGAAACAAAATTGTAGACCTGCACCAGGCTGGGAAGACTGAATCTGAAATAGGCAAACAGCTTGGTGTGAAGAAATCAACTGTGGGAGCAATAATTAGAAAATGGAAGACATACAAGACCACTGATAATTTCCCTCGATCTGGGGATCAATGCAAGATCTCACCCCGTTGGGTCAAAATGATCACTAGAACGGTGAACAAAAATCCCAGAACCACACGGGGGGACCTAGTGAATGACCTGCAGAGAGCTGAGACCAACGTCACAAAGGCTTCCATCAGTCACACACTACGTCACCAGGGACTCAGATCCTGCAGTGCCAGATGTGTCCCCCTGCTTAAGCCAGTACAAGTCCGGGCCTGTCTGAGGTTTGCTAGAGAGCATTTGGATGATCCAGAAGAGGATTGGGAGAATGTCATGTGGTCAGATGAAACCAAAGTAGAACTGTTTGGTAGAAACACAACTCGTCGTGTTTGGAGGAGAGAGAATGCTGAGTTGCAACCAAAGAACACCATACCTACTGTGAAGCATGGGGGTGGCAACATCATGCTTTGGGGCTGTTTCTCTGCAAAGGGAACAGGACGACTGATCCGTGTACATGAAAGAATGAATGGGGCCCTGTATCGTGAGATTTTGAGTGCAAACCTCCTCCCATCAGCAAGGGCATTGAAGATGAAACGTGGCTGGGTCTTTCAGAATGACAATGATCCCAAACACACCGCCCGGGCAACGAAGGAGTGGCTTCGTAAGAAGCATTTCAAGGTCCTGGAGTGGCCTAGCCAGTCTCCAGATCTCAACCCAATAGAAAACCTTTGGAGGGAGTTGAAAGTCCGTGTTGCCCAGCGACAGCCCCAAAACATAACTGCTCTAGAGGAGATCTGCATGGAGGAATGGGCCAACATACCAGCAACAGTGTGTGACAACCTTGTGAAGACTTACAGAAAATGTTTGACCTCTGTCATTGCCAACAAAGGATATATGACAAAGTATTGAGATGAACTTTTGATATTGACCAAATACTTATTTTCCACCATAATTTGCAAATAAATTCTTTCAAAAATCAGACAATGTGATACAATATGTGTGGCTGTTGTCTCTCAAATGTACTCTAATTTCTATTTAAGATAAAACCTGCCTCATATCTTCATCTTTATTGCAGCCTAACCAAACTGCTTACTTACTTTTCAACCATTGTGCAAAAGTTAATGGTTAATGTCGCTCAAAAAATACACTCTAATTTTTATTCCAGAATAAAATCTGGCTCATCTCTTTCTCTTACATTGTGGCTCAGCCAAGTTGCTTACATACTATGAATCTACTAAGCAATATCTGCAGCTATTATCTCTCAGATAATACACTCTAATTAGCACCCCTATGCAATTTTTTAAGGAAGATTTTGACATCTTTTTAAGTATTCCTTATATATCTCTTTAAAACAATACCCTGTGTGTTTCCTCAGCAGGACTTGGTCAGGAACATGATTAGGTAGGCTGTTGTCAGAATTTGTATGGCACCTGTCCTCCATTTTTAAGTTTTGAAGTAAATGCACTGCCTAAGAGCAGGTACTACAGAATGACTGTTGTTACATTTAATACTGAAAAAAGCCATTTCTGTGCACATCTCTGACTTGATAGCACTTTGTTATTGGAGCCTAACTTCCTCTAACTTGGCAGCTCAGCGAAGCTGGCCCTCCTACAATCAGCACAAATAAAAACCCAAGTGTGTTTCTTTAGTACTACGTTTGTGCTGTTTTGTGCCGTAAAAATTTACATTTGTGTTGCTTTTATTTTTAAGATATTAGCTATTGTTTTTTCCAGACTATGACATCACCTAGCCCCCTTACAACTGCCAAATGGCACAAAACTGGTCTCGTTGGTTAGTGCTACATTTGTGCTGCTTTGTGCTGTTTAAATTTCCGTTCTATCTTTTATCGTTTTTGTGTTATTAATGATTTATTAAAGGTCACCAAAGGTCACTCAGCCCCCCTACAACACCCAAATGACACGAAACTGGTCTCGTTGGTTAGTGCTACATTTGTGCTGTTTTGTGCTGCTAAAATTTCGGTTCTATCTCGTATCATTTTTGCGTTATTAATGATTTATTAAAGGTCACCAAAGGTCACTTACCCCCCCTACAATGCCCAAATGACACAAAACTGGTCTAGTTGGTTAGTGCTACGTTTGTGCTGTTTTGTGCTGCTAAAATTTTTATTTGTGCTGTTATGGTTTTTAAGTTATAACAGTTTAATTTTTTTTCCATCCCCACTCACTTTGCCCCCTACAATCAGCATAAATAAAAACTCAAGTGTGTTTCTTTAGTGCTACGTTTGTGCTGTTTTGTGCTGCTAAAATTTCCGTTCTATCTTTTATAGTTTTTGCGTTATTGATTTATTAAAGGTCACCAAAGGTCACTTAGCCCCCCACAACACCCAAATGACACAAAACTGGTCTCGTTGGTTAGTGCTACGTTTGTGCTGGTTTGTGCTTCTAAAATTTTTATTTGTGCTGTTATGGTTTTTGATTTATAACAGTTGTTTTTAAACTCCCACTCACTTTGCACCCCCTACAATCAGCACAAATAAAAACTCAAGTGTGTTTCTTTAATGCTATGTTTGTGCTGGTTTGTGCTGCTAAAATGTTTAAAACCCCACCCACTATGCCCCCCCTACAATCAGCACAAATGAAAATTCAAGGGTGTTTCTATAGTGCTACTTTTGTACTGTTTAAATTTTCATTCTATCTTTTATCGTTTTTGCGTTATTAATAGTTTACAGCGAGGTATGAGTGCCTGTGATCAGTCCAGTAGACTGCGTGGTGGCAGAAGTCAGCAGGTGGATGTGGCAGCAGAACACTAGCTGGCACTAGCTGTGTGAAGTTGACACCCCATGTTTGTAAAACCTGAATAAAAATATACCATTCGTTTGTGCCGCGTTTGTGCTGATTTGTGCCACAAAAATGAGCGTTTGTGCCGCTTTGGTTTCGGAGATATTGTGAGTTACAGTTGCTGAAACCCCCTCCACTTTGCACCCCATGTTGCTGAATTTTAAAAACAAACATGCCCTTCCTTTGTGCCGCATTTGTGCTGGTTTGTGCCGCAAAAATAAACGTTTGTGCCACTTTGGTTGTGGAGATATTGTGAGTTATAGTTGCTGAAACCCCGCCCACTTTGCAGCCCATGTTGTTGAGTTTTAAAAACAAACACACCATTCGTTTGTGCAACGTTTCTGCCGCAAAAATAGACATTTGTGCCGCTTTGGTTTTGGAGATATTGTGCATTATAGTTGTTGAAACCCCGCCCACTTTGAACCCCATGTTGCTGAATTTTAAAAATATACACGCCATTCATTTGTGCTGGTTTGTGCTGCAAAAATAAACGTTTGTGCCGCTTTAGTTTCGGAGATATTGTGCGTTATAGTTGCTGAAACCCCGCCCACTTTGCACCCCATGTTGTTGAATTTTAAAAACAAACACGCCATTCATTTGTGCCACGTTTCTGCCGCAAAAATAAACGTTTGTGCCGCTTTGGTTTTGGAGATATTGTGCGTTATAGTTGTTGAAACCCCGCCCACTTTGCACCCCATGTTGCTGAATTTTAAAAACAAACACGCCATTCATTTGTGCTGGTTTGTACTGCAAAAATAAACGTTTGTCCCGCTTTGGTTTCGGAGATATTGTGTGTTATAGTTGCTGAAACCCCACCCACTTTGCACCCCATGTTGCTGAATTTTAAAAACAAACACGCCATTCGTTTGTGCCACATTTGTGCTGGTTTGTGCCGCAAAAAAAAACATTTGTGCCGATTTGGTTTTGGAGCTATTGTGCGTTATAGTTGCTTAAACCCCGCCGACTTTGCAACCCATGTTGTTGAATTTTAAAAACAAACACGCCATTCCTTTGTGCCGCGTTTGTGCTGGTTTGTGCCGCAAAAATAAACTTTTGTGCCACTTTGGTTTCGGAGATATTGTGCGTTATATGTTGCCAAACTACACTGACTTTACACCTCGTTATTAAATCTTACATACAGAACTTACAGAATCTATACTCAGCTTGGGTTTCCTTAATGTAATGCTCCTCCCACTGTAACGGGCACTGCACTTCATACCGTACCCTGGAAAAGGCATGACCATTGTAGAACAGATGTTCCATCCTTAGCCAATAACTGCCAGACCAACCCCATACTCCATCCCACCTGTACCATTAAATCCCATTAATGGAGACCACACCATAAATGGAGTAAAAAATGGGCTGTAGGAGCCTCTTTATTAACAAATAAACTTAAATGAACATAAACCATAAAAACATTTATTAAACCAAAAACTCATCAGACACTAAACGCGTTGGTCTTTGCAGGAACCCCAAACTATCGTATGTTCAAGAATGCACTGCGGTACCTTTTACTATACTAGGCCTCCAGCCGCCATACTGGCTCATGGATAACCTACTAACCACAGTGCACCCATTAACCAATTGCAGCTAAACCATGTTACCTGGAATACACCAGAGGGACCTATACCACTGATGGGTCCCGAATACTTCCTTATCCGAGGTTTCTTAATTCGCCAGCAAAGACCAACCTCCGCCACAGCGCTCAAGGGGAAGACTTTACCCTTGAGTGCCCCTCCACACCCTCAAAGCTCTCTGAATATCATCCTGCAACCCCAGGGCCCACAAATCAATTCCCACCACATTGAGGTGTACCCCGTCACCCCAAAGGTATCCCCAAGTATCTGTTTCCAGTTCCAAATGCCAGATAACCAGGCCCCCTTTCCTAACTACAAATCTGCCTATCTCCCCGTTGACCTTCCTGCGGGCCTTATTGAGCCGCTCCACCGACCTAGCCAAATGCCAAGTCGTCTGAGCAATGAAGTCGGACCACATGACGAGCATATCTGGGAAGGCCATGCAGCGCCGCAGGAAATCAAACTTGACATCACAAATGATGTCCAACATTGACCTCGGTCCAAAATCATTGCTGCCAACGTGTAGCACCAGAACGTTCGGCGGTCTATCCAGTCGTGCAAAGCGATGCACTTCAGGCATCATTCTGCTCCACAGCATGCCTGGTACCCCCAACCAGCGGACACAAGTTTCCTGCCTAGAAATGCCTAGTTTCCTACCATTGGGCCTAACGTCTGCTCCCCAAAACACATAGGAGTGGCCCAGTATCCAGACAAGGCCCATCACACCACCTGAAAGAGAAGAAACAACACCACAAATAACACGAAACAAGCACGCAAACACAGGCTTACCAACACAGAACACTCACAAAATGACCTACCCCCCCAATCAGACAACAGATGAGGATGAACATATAGCTGGAACCACCTACCAAGATGCTTGGCCGCTTTGTCATCCAACCCACACCTGGTGGCTTCCGTGGCCTCTCCAATTCGAAATGAGTGCAAGATTAATTCTTTCTCCTCCAAACCCAATGCCCTTAAACATTTACGGAAAATGGAAATTAATTGAGATCTGGTCAAGGGAGACCCATCTGCATGTAACAAAAAGGACCCAGCCAAATTCGGGCGCACTGTGAGAAACTCCCTGACAGCACCCACCGGACACAAGGGCAAAGCCGGCATAGCAAAAATCAGAACCCTTCTGCCCCTGCCAGCCTGATCCGTTTTGGACCATCGCAAAAGTAGGGATAACCTGTCCTCCCCACAGGTGACCTCCCGATCCAACATACCCCCATGGACCCTCTTGGAAGGGCTGACTAGTTCGCTAATCCGAAAAGCTACAAAAAAAGCCAGAGAGAAGGCCGTTTTAAACAAAGAGACCTCGTAGGCTGAGAAACACAGGGAAACCAACTGGGCTAAAACATTTTGCAGAACATCATTCGAAACAGGGTGCCTGGAATCCCTGTGCTTCTGAGACCTATGATACCCCTTTAGAGACTGTCGGACCCAAAAATCTTTTGTGAAATCACGACAGCCCTGCAATTTGAAGAAAAATGCTAATCCTGCCAATTTCTGCTCCATGACTGACACCAACACCCCCTCCTCAAGGTTCCATGAAATAAAGTAAAAACAAAGTGAAACAAAGTAAAGGACCAGCAACCTCACCTCCGGGTCCTCTTGCTCCACCTCAGCCTGCTGCAGCAAAAACAACCACTCTTGCCATAATTTATTATAGGCTGCCCACGTCATCTCAAGCACTGACCGTCTGATCTATCTGGAGATGACCCCAAGGCAATCCTCCACAGCCATTCGGGACAAGGGACCCTGCATTGCTCCACTGCCGGTGCCAACTCCTGGAACCTGCCTCACTGAAAACGAGACAATGCATTAGCTAAGCCGTTCTCAACTCCCGGGAGGTGAACAGCATAAAGAACAACATTTACCTGTAGACAATGTAACACTAGGTGCTGAAGAAGTCGGACCACGGGTGACAACGAGGCTGTGACACGGCTGATGACCTGTACCACCCCAAGATTGTCACAGTGAAAATGCACTTTAAGGTCCTTCTTAGGCATGACCCCCAGGGGGGAGATCACCAAATCCGTTAAAGGCTGCGAGGGGAAAGGGCCACCCATGCGGCCCAACGCAAGTTCCTTCCGCAATTTCTCAGAAACCACTGCAGGATGTTGCAAGGCCGAACGCAAGTTCTGGGACACTGGTGGAACATAGGCTAGGGAACAAGGTATGCGAAAGCCTTCGGAGAAACCCAACTTTAACAACCAAGCAGACTCCCGATCCAGATAGGCCGCATCATTTCTACCCTTCCTTTTGTTAACAGACAAAACCATGCCGGCGAGTCTGTTAACATTCCTTTTGTTAACAGACTCGCCGGCACGGTCCTTCCCCTGCTTGAAGCAGCAGGACAAGGGATGCAAACCTCCGCAGCCGGAACCCCCGGCAATCTGACTGAATCCTGTTTGTTAACGGCCACTCCTGACGACTCAGCCCTGTCCCTCAAAGCCAACTTGTGCCCCTGGCGCCGGCGATTGCCACTGCGGCGGGCACCGCTGCTGCAGGGGGATCAACCCTGGACACCGAAGCCAGCCTCTTCGCCTCTGATCCTCCCACCGTCGGGATCCACACTGACGACGGCATGGCTTGGGCACTCGTTTCTGGTTCAAATGGCTGGACCAGCTCCCTCAAACCCAAAAGGAACCCCTGCAACCCCTCATCTGACCTAGATGTGGCATGACCATGGCCCACACTAGAAGGGGGAGAAAGCGTGGGCAAATCAGGCGCAGAGCTGCCAACTCCATGCAGGACAGGGCCCTCCCCCCTAGACACACATCAACAGCAGGAAACACAAACATGTTAGAAGAAGGTGTAGACTTACCAGGCTGCCTAGAAAAGATCCCATGAGCTGCAGGTCCTGACTCCATCGATGCAGGGTGTCCATGCAACTCCTCCCCCTCTGAAACAGACAACTTGCCCTCTGATCTCTCATCCATCTCCACGTCTCCTCTCTCCAGCAGCACCCCAGGAGTAGTGGCCCTGGATGCCGAGGATCCGTGCGGCTGCTGGCCCCATCTGCTTGCACTGGCTCCACCCACCGATTTCTGTGTCACCTTACCGGAGCACCCAGGGCCCTGGGCGCTCGCCGCTGGTTTCACACCGCTGCTCCTCCGCACCTCTGACATCACCTGGTGCTGGCTGGTCTTGGGAGAGCCACCGGCCACGGAGGTAAAGGGGCTGACTCATCACCGGGGGAGGAGCCCGCCTGTTCCTGATCCTGATGCCGGGCGGGCCGGGGAGAGACACGGACACCCCCGGAAGCCCCGCCCCCCAACGATGAAGGAGATTTCTTCCAGGAGCACCACCCGCTGGCACAGCTGATCGTTTTGCAGGTAGTCCTGAAGGGGCCCACATGGGAATCCCAATGTAGCACCGAGCTCTGAGGGAGGAGATCGGAGAGAAGCACTCCAGGGGCTGAGACCTCCGAGCTTGTACGGACTCCTGCCCCCCTGTCCCTGACCCAGAGGCTCGATCTCGCAGGACAGATGAGAGCTGCTCCTGCAGCCATTCCACTCCTCTGGACTCCGCCCTGAGTTGGGAAAGCAGCCTGTCCACGTCTGCCATCTTGTCCTGGCAACTGCAGGGGATCCAAGTTGCTACCTGAGCTGTGAGATCTTCTGGACGCGGGGTTTCAGCAACTATAATGCACAATATCTCTGAAACTAAAGCGGCCCAAAAGTTTATTTTTGTGGCACAAACCAGCAGAAACGCGGCAGAAACAAATGGTGTGTTTGTTTTTAAAATTCAACAACATGGGGTGCAAAGTGGGCGGGGTTTCAGCAAATATAATACACAATATCTCCGAAACCAAAGCGGCACAAATGTTTATTTTTGCAGCACAAACGCAGCACAAACGAATGGCGTGTTTGTTTTTAAAATTCAGCAACATGGGGGTGCAAAGTGGGCGGGGCTTAAATTACATTGAATGTTTAATATCTCAGAAACTGAACTGGCACAAACACTCATTTTTGCGGCACAAATCATCACAAATGCGGCACAAACGAATGGTATGTTTTTATTCAGGTTTTATAAACATGGGGTACCAACTTCACACAGCTCAAAAGTAGCACTAAGCAACGAGACTAGTTTTGTGTCATTTGGGTGTTGTAGGGGGGCTGAGTAACCTTTGGTGACCTTTAATAAATCATTAATAACACAAAAACGATAAAAGTCAGAAAGGAAATTTAAACAGCACAAAACAGCACAAACGTAGCACTAAAGAAACACACTTGAGTTTTTATTTGTGCTGATTGTAGGGGGGGGGCAAAGTGAGTGGGGTTTGAAAATAAAACTGTTATAACTTAAAAACCATAACAGCACAAATAAAAATTTTAGCAGCACAAACCAGCACAAATGTAGCACTAACCAACAAGACCAGTTTCGTGTCATTTGGGTGTTGTAGGGGGGCTGAGTGACCTTCAGTGACCTTTAATAAATCATTAATAACGCAAAAACGATAAAAGATAGAATGGAAATTTTAGCAGCACAAAACAGCACAAACGTAGCACTAACCAACGAGACCAGTTTTGTGTCATTTGGGTGTTGTAGGGGGGCTGAGTGACCTTCAGTGACCTTTAATAAATCATTAATAACGCAAAAATGATAAAAGATAGAATGGAAATTTTAGCAGCACAAAACAGCACAAACGTAGCACTAACCAACGTGACCAGTTTTGTGTCATTTGGGTGTTGTAGGGGGGCTGAGTGACCTTCAGTGACCTTTAATAAATCATTAATAACGCAAAAATGATAAAAGATAGAATGGAAATTTTAGCAGCACAAAACAGCACAAACGTAGCACTAACCAACTAGACCAGTTTCGTGTCATTTGGGTGTTATAGGGGGGCTGAGTGACCTTCGGTGACCTTTAATAAATCATTAATAACGCAAAAACGATAAAAGATAGAATGGAAATTTTAGCAGCACAAAACAGTACTAACGTAGCACTAACCAACGAGACCAGTTTTGTGTCATTTGGGTGTTGTAGGGGGGCTGAGTGACCTTTGGTGACCTTTAATAAATCATTAATAACGCAAAAACGATAAAAGGTAGAATGGAAATTTAAACAGCACAAACGTAGCACTAACCAACGAGACCAGTTTCATGCCATTTGGCTGTTGTAGGGGGGCTAGGTGATGTCATAGTCTGGAAAAAACAATAGCTAATATCTTAAAAATAAAAGCAACAGAAATGTAAATTTTTACGGCACAAAACAGCAAAAACATAGCACTAAAGAAACACACTTGAGTTTTTATGTGTGCTGAATGTAGGGGGGCCAGCTTCGCTGAGCTTAACTTGGCTTAGTCTTGAAAATGCATTTTCAGTATACCTAGAGAATGCCTCAATGCCACACTTGTGAATAAGACCAATAGTAATTATATGTGGGAGACCCAACAGGGGTAACCAGCTTTTAGCTGGAGATGGGAGCCCATATGAAAACAATGGTAGGCGAACAAGCTAATTGAGGCTGCTTGCTTGTAATCGCTCTGTAAGGAATACCAAATGCAGGAATCCAGCAAGGATGATCAGATCAGTGGGCTGTACTGTACCTTTAGAAATCAGGAACCAGACTGAGGTAAAATTAAGTTTATTTAAACAAGTAAATCACTTCCAGTACCACCACCAGTAAACCATAAACAATGTAAAGTGACAAAATAAATATAAAAGTGCAGAGACACAAACGATAACTTAACCATGTACAAAGTGGAGGGAGCACACATTAGCAGGGAAAGGTCAGGACTGAGACAGGGAACAAGGGGAGCAGGCAGCAAGGTACTGGGACCTGGAAGCAAAGAGCAGGTCGCAGAAGCAGGCCTTAAGATCAGCTATGGGAGCAGGTACAGGAACCAGGAACAAGGGTCAGGATCAGTCAGGGACACAGCTCACAGGTAGAACACCAAAGCACTGAATCTCAGTTATGGGCAGGATTAAATTCCTCCCTCTTAATTACTCAGAAAGTCTGGCTGCTGGAAGACATCCGCTGGTGACCACTGAAAGTACGCCCTTCGACATCCACAGGTGACCCAGGTAATGACACCAGTCCTGACACACTCTCTGATCTGCCCTGGACACAGTGTGCACAGGTAGGGGTTCTATCGGCCCTTCATTGGTATGACTTTTCAGAGATTTGCTCAACAATGTATGAGAGAAATTTGTGAGCCATATATTTTATACCTTATGAAGTGGAGCATATAAGAAGGTATGTTATTATTCTTGAAGATTTATAAGAGTGAATGAGATAACCTTTAGGATGAGCATCTGAGCGACTGTAGATTTGCTGAACACATAACAAAATCTGTAAACCCCCAACAAAGCACCTTAACCCTACTGAAGTTTATGGGAGCCAAACTTGTAATTTTTTTCTTGACTTTTTCAAGGCCAACTTGTAAGCATTTGGTTTAAAAAAAATACCATGGGTAGCTGGTCAAATTTGAGGGCATGTGGCCTGTTATGGTTCAAGAGGGGGACTTCCGGGAATTTGGAAGCTCTATCCCCAATATTCTCTCCCAAGTGAAAGGTACCTCTTGTTACTTATTCACAAAAAGATTGAGGGACAAAAATAAAAATACACAGACACCTTTTAAAAAAGAAGAAACGTCAATGTAAATCAAAAATCAATTGTTGCGTCCAGAGATTTCAATCCCACGGTCAATCACAATAAATGATGGCCCAACAACCTGCTGGCGGTGACTATACTTGGTCAATGACATCACCCAATTTGCTTACAATTTAAAACAAAATAGTGAGCATCTGGAAGCTGCAATTTAGTGATGGCAGTAATGCTGCCACTGCAGCAGCCAGAGTTTTGGGTGGGTGAATTGGCCAAAGCTTTGAAGCAAAACTACACAGTATAGAAATATTGAGATCTAGCTGTTGGCTTGACACGAACCCTGGATCATTGTTTTGTTTTTAATAATATGCCACAGTGTGCAGGAACTGTACATACGCATACAAACATTTTTCAGTTCAAAGCATAACAGTTGGTAATGTGGAGTTAAAGGGCAGCATACGGCACAAACAAAATGTTTATTCTGCAGTGTATTTTATTTTATTTTTTACCCAGGAAATTCTATTTTAATATCTTTGTACTTTAGTGACATGCAGCTATTTAAAGTTTAGAGAGTTTCCTGTGACTACGATGTGGTTGCCAGTAAGATCGATGTAGATTATGTAGATTTTTATTTTTTTTTATAAATACAATTAGAGGTCATGCACAATATCAGTAAGAAGAGTTATGTTGTGCCTTCTCATGCTGCACATCCAGAGCTCTGTAGCACCTTCTGCCAAAAAATATATTGTGCCCCATTGCCCAATTCAGCTGAACTCTTGGATAAGCACCTACACAGGCCTAAAAGGTACAACTGCTCATTAGCATCTAGCACATGTATAACCTGGTGGATTGGCTATGTTATCTGGGGAAGCATAGCAAATGCCAAAGAAAATAATTATTTACACTATATGGACAAAGTTTGTGGATGCCTAATAATCATATGTGGACACCTTTCTAAATGATTAAGTGCTTCCAGTGAACGATACTTTTACTGCTATAGCATACAAAGTCATTTTAGAAAATTGTGGGTTTCCAACCTTATGGCAACAGTTTGACAGTTTGAGAAAGGCCTCAATCCTACACATTTGGGAAGAAGTGGAACTTCAAATGTGAGCCAGGTTGCTTTATCCAACATCAGTGAAAGACCTTACAAATATCCTTTTGGCTAAATGGGAACACATTTCCACAGAAACACTCCAAGATCTTTTGCAGATACCTGCAAAGAAGGAACCAACTCCATAGTAATAATACAAAACAGAATAGCGCACGAGAGGGTACCGAAACACACTGATAAAACAACTAAAAGTCTATAAAGTCCAGGGAGTATGCATATGCAGCATTAGTGGCAGCTCCCTTGAGAGCGAAGCAGTCTCTGGAAGAACAATGGGAGAAAAGCAAGGTGCGCCAAAAACTAAGTGCAGTAGAACATGCAACGAATGGTATATTTAATTAAAATCAGCCAAATGGCTACTCACACTTATATAAAGATCAATAGGCATATAACAGTATGATACTGTGGTCACTCAGTGGGTCCCCAGTGGATGGTGGTGTGTAGAACGCACTCGGAGTCACATCGTAAGTGATGTCAGAACATGGAGATAATGTTTCAAAGCATCTGCTTCTTCGTCAGATCTAAATGGCTATTGGTTTTTGCTTTTCTCCCAACTCCATAATAATGCCTATGGTTTTGAAATCATCAAGAATCCAGAAGCTTTTGGCCATATATTATATGATGGAACCCCGTTAGAAAAATCATTTTAGGGTCTCCTAATTCTCCAACCTCAATTTTAAAGTCCCACACAGAGGCCAATCTAAAAAAAAAGAATCACATACGGTTCTATGATATAACAGTCTGCTAGAAGTGAGGAACCTGTCATGCTTATAAAACCCCACAGCACCAGATGTTCACAGCTGCAGGAGTAGCTGGGGGGAGGGGGGTCCAGGCAGAGAAATTAAGATTTCAAGAAACATAGCAACCACCAGCACTTGTCATTTATTTGTAAGTATCATGGTGCTGATCTAAAAAAAAAAAAAAACATATTTCACTAAAACTAAGCCTTAGGGAAAGCAATTTTAATGGAGTTGGTCCCTTTAGATGGCTTCAATTTAAGTATTGTAAGACATTCCAAATCTTTCAATGTTTACATCCCATTTCTTTTACCAAAATATTCAGCTTTCAGTAAAATGTTAATTAAAAAAATGGAAGGTGCCTTGCCTTTGAGTGCAACAGCACAGCTGTGTGGTGGTCCAAGGCAACCAAAGTGGTACAATAATGTCCAATTACCGTATTTATTGGCGTATAACACTAATTTTTTCACCATGAAAATCGGGTGCAAATAGCGTGTGCGTGTTATACGCCAATACTTCAATTTCAGCTGCCTCGGAGGCAACCTGGGGGGGGGGGGGCAGTGACACGAATGCCGTCAGATTACATACAGTGAGAATCTCCTGTTTACTTGGCTGCCTCTGTAATAGGAAGTCAATAGATGGCAATGGCGAGGCTGCTGCATTTATGTCAATGGCGAGGCTGCTGCATTTATGTCAATGGCGAGGCTGCTGCATTGATGGCAATGGTGAGGCTGCTGCATTGATGGCAATGGTGAGGCTGCATTGATGGCACTTATGAGGCTGCAGGTGGGCATTAATCAGGCTGTATTGATGGCAATGGCGAGGCTGCAGATGGGCACTGACCCTTATTTTGCTTCAAAGTTCCTTATTTAAAAGTTTTTTCCTGAAACTTCCCTCTTAAAATGAATGTGCGTGTTATACGCCTGTGCGTGTTATATGCAGATAAATACGGTAATTATATACATGTGAAAAGAAAAATAATTTGATTTGTAGAGGTTGAAATAAAGAACAATAATTTGGAAACAGAGAACCTGGCATTAAAGGCAGAACACAGTTTCAGATCTTCTGATTAGAGGCAGTATGGTAACCCAAAGACAATATGGGCTAAATTTAAAAAGTCTCAACATATTGGCTATATATTGTACTATATAATGTATAGTTGATACATTATGGCTATAACCTTGTAACCAAGTGAAAGGCCAGTTGCCCCCTGTGTCTGAGATGGGAACCATCACCTTGGTGTTCTACCCAGCTGCAAAACGCCAGTGGCCTCCTCCTCCAACTTGCAAAACTCACAGGCATGGTCAGTGAAAGGGAACTCCTTCCCTCCAGGACAGCCAATGCATTCAATGGGCTGTCTTCCTCTGACTACCTCCACACAAAAAAACAATATAAACCAATTTTTAGGTGGCAATTCAATTTTTCTGCTAAGTGTTTTGGTGCTTAATTTGTTCCCATAATTAAGGTTCTTTCTCCAAAGTCTTCCTGTTTCTCCCATTCTCAGGGGTTCTTATTGTTCATGATGCAGCATGAATCCTTGTCCATTATGACAAGGTATATCCAGCTGCATACTATGCAGGATGCACTTCACTAGCCCCACCCACCCGCCCTTCTAAAACCTATTACTCAGTAGTCTAAATGATAGGTGTGTTGCCTGAAATGCAAAAGCCAAGATTAACCATTAGAGACAACTACCACCCAGTTACAGACTTGCTAAAACAGATGTACCATGAATTATTTAGAAAGTATCTGACCATGACAGTATGGAATGAGCAATAGACTGAATTTACTTTGTCTCCTGACTTGCCAAGAGAATATTATGTAACGTCCGTACACTATTAGCACTTCTAAAGTAATGTCAATGAGAAAATGTTGTTTCTACAGGACATTGGGGTTCAAATTTGTGATAAGGGTGCTCTAGCTGATCACAATAATACAACACTGTGGCTTTTCCAGAAAGTCTACCGGCTACTGTGCAAGCATAGCAGGAAAACCCAGGCTTCTCTAATGCCGCGTACACACGGTCGGACTTTCTATCCTACTTGGTCCGGCACACTTTCCGACGGACTTTGTCCGCCAGGTGCGCCGGACTTTAAAACGGACGGACTTGCCCACACACGACCGGACTTTCCGGCGGGCTAAGTCCGCCCGTCTTTCCGACGGACTTTCGCCGGAGTTCCGGCGGACTTTCAGAATGAACGGACTTGCCCACACACGGACAAGTCCGTTCATTTTGAACGTGACTCAGGTGCGACGGGACTAGCAAAGGATGTCAATCTTGCCGCTTTTATCGGCGAGATTGACACCTTGCGAGCCCCGTCGCGGGTCATACCAGGCCCTTAGGTCTGGTATGGATTATAAAGGGAACCCCGCTATGCCGAAAAAATGGCGTGGGGTCCCCCCTAAAGTCCATACCAGACCCCGATCCGAGCACGCAGCCTGGCCGGTCAGGAAAGGGGGTGGGGACGAGCGAGCGCCCCCCCCCCTCCTGAACCGTACCAGACCGCATGCCCTCAACATGGGGGGTGGGTGCTTCGGGGGAGGGGGGCGCCCTGCGGGGCCCCCCCCACCCCAAAGCACCTTGTCCCCATGTTGATGAGGACAAGGGCCTCTTCCCGACAACCCTGGCCGTTGGTTGTCGGGGTCTGCGGGCGGGGGGCTTATCGGAATCTGGGAGCCCCTTTTAATAAGGGGCCCCCAGATCCCGGCCCCCCACCCTATGTGAATGAGTATGGGGTACATGGTACCCCTACCCATTCACCTAGGGAAAAAGTGTAAATAATAAAACACTACACAGGTTTTTAAAATATTTTATTAAACAGCTCCGGGGGGGATCTTCCGTCGGACCAGCACACACACGAGCGGACTTTCCGCCCGAAACTGAGTCCGACGGAAAGATTTAAAACTTTTTTCAAATCTAGGTCCGACGGGCTTTTGGGAAAAAGTCCGCCGCCGCCCACACACGGGCGGAAAGTCCGACCGTGTGTACGCGGCATAAGACATATTTGCTGTAGTTCAGCAAGTTTCAGAACCCTGAGATTATAAATTTTCCACACTTCCCTGTTAATATGTCATTATGCTCTTATATTTGTATAAGGGGCAGAGACCTTCACTGCATAAAACAGTGTAGCTTCTCCAAGTCCTGCCCCGAGGAAACAGCTTAGGTGCAAGAGGGTATACAGAGTATAGTGTGAGAAGAGCCTAAATAGGTGGTGTAGGGAGCCACAGGTGAAACTTACAGCTTCCCATTGCAATGGCTGTAAGCTGCAATACGAAAGTTTACAGCGGTGCTTGCATACGCTCATGCAAGCACACAATGCTAGACACAGACTGCCTACATCCAGAGCTGTAAGCCCATGTACATGTGTGAGTTCAGGCAAGAGCTGGCTTAAACCCTCATCTAGGAGCGTGCACCCATTTATTGCAATGGGGGGCTATATGCTACACCTGAGGCTCCTTATGTTGGCTATATATGATCCATGCATGCTGTATGCCCTATGCAGCCATGTGCATGAAGCCCTAAAGAGAACAAGAGAGAAGGAGAATTGGGTGGTGATAAATCTCTCCTATTACACACCCAGTTCCTGGCGAAAAATGTAATAAAAATTAGTTCATACAGAGAACCTATTATTAATCTGTCAGATCTTTGCACCCCCTTCATGAGTTCAACCAAGCAATATGGCATATGGATAATAGGCAATATGGCTAATGGATAATGCAAAACAAAGATTTGCCAGAACAGGCGGTCCCTGGGTTACGAACAAGATAGGGACTGTAGGTTTGTTCTTAAGTTGAGTTTGTAAGTCGGAACAATACATTTTTAAGTGTAACTCCAGCCTGTGCAGTGATGTGGGATTTTCTGGGTGTGCAGTTGTGTCATTTGGGGCTCTTGTGGCCATGCAGTACTGTAGTGTGGAATGTGTTCAGCGCTGCAAGAGGGCTGCTCGGCGGTATCCGGGACCAGTGTGGAGCACAAGCGGCCAGCAGTAACGTCATACCACCTCCATTCATAAGTAGTAGTCATTCGCAACTCAGATGTTCGTAACTCGGGGACTGCCTGTATGTATACATGCAAAGTTTTTAACTTGCAATTTCAGCGTGCAATAAAATGACTTTTAAAAATAAATCTGCTTTAAATTAGACTCGTAGAGACAGCATATTCTAATGTCAGAAAGTGCTTAGAATGTGAGTTTAGTCTGACTGTCAAACTGTTCAATGAGGCCCCAGCCTCTATCACAGTAAACTAGGTTCACTGCTCATGTAAATCCCAATCATTTTCAGACTTATCATTTGCCCAGACGAAGCTGAATCTTTATAAAGAAAGATGGAAGACCAAATGGAGCTGAGAATTCACCCAGTTATGTCTGTCTGTCAGTGTCTGTCATTCGGTGTCTATCCACCCTTGTTTGTGTCTATGTCTAACCATCATAGCTTGTTTTCTCAGTATCCATTGGCCTGTATCTGTCAGTCTATGTATTTCAGTAGCTGTCAACCTGGATGGGTAAGTGTTTGTCAGTTTGTGTCTGTCAAGTGCTGCCAGTTGCCATATGCAAGTTAATCTGGATGTGTTGAAAGGAACATACAAGCTACCACATACATACTCCCATTAATAAATCATTTGTGATATTACGAATGATCTTTACGGATGAGTGGGCTATTTTTGGTGATGTTAATTTAGCTGCAAAATTAGCGATTTTTCCATTTGCCCGCTCTTATGCCGCGTACACACGGTCGTACTTTTCGTCTACAAAAGTCGGACAGCCTGTCCGACAGACTTCCGGCAGACTTTCGGTGGACTTGCGGCGGACTTGCGGCCTACTTTCTAACGAACGGACTTGCCTACACACGACCACACAAAAGTCTAACGGATTCGTACGTGATGACGTACACCGGACTAAAATAAGGAAGTTCATAGCCAGTAGCCAATAGGTGCCCTAGCGTGGCTTTTTGTCCGTCGGACTAGCACACAGACGAGCGGATTTCGGGGTCCGTCGTAGTTACGAAGTAAAGTTTTAAAACATGTTTCAAATCTAAAGTACGTCGGATTTGAGGCTAAAAAAGTCAGTTGAAAGTCCGGAGAAGCCCACACACGATCGGATTACCAGCCAGCTTTAGTCCATCAGCGTCCATTGGACTTTTGTAGACGAAAAGTAGGACCGTGTGTACGCGGCATTAATTTTTCTCTGGGAGCTACTTAGCTTAATTTGTTCGGAAAAGAGTGTTTTTTTTTTTTTCTGTATTTAGAGGGTGTTATGTTTTATTTTATTTTTTAGGGGGGGGTCTATTTAGTATAATTGAGTTTATTCAATTTAGTGCTTTTCGTGTTTGTCTGTTTTTTGTTTGTGCATTTCTTCATAAATTGCTTACTCTAGCTTTACATTTTTTTTTTATTTCACTTTGTTTCATTACCTGTTTTTAATTCCGTGGGAAAGATGTATAAAATACAAATTTAAAATACACTATATTGCCAAAAGTATTGGGATGCCTGCCTTTACACGCACATGAACTTTAATTGCATCCGAGTCTTAGTCCATAAGGTTCAATATTGAGTTGGCCCACCCTTTCCAGCTATACTAGCTTCAACTCTTCAGGGAAGGCTGTCCACAAGATTTAGGAGTGTGTCTTTGGGAATGTGTGACCATTCTTCCAGAAGTGCATCTGTGAGGTCAGGCACTGATGTTGGACAAGAAGGCCTGGCTTTCAGTCTCCACTCTAATTCATCCCAAATGTATTCTATTGGGTTGAGGTCTGGACTCTGTGCAGAGCAGTCAAGTTCCTCCACCCCAAATCCGTTCATCCATGTTTTTATGGACCAAATGTGCTTCTGGAAGAATGGTCAAACATTCCCATAGAAACACTCCTAAACCTTGTGGACAGCCTTCCCAGAAGAGTTGAAGCTGTTATAGCTGCAAAGGGTGGGCCAACTCAATATTCAACCCTATGGACTAAGACTGGGATGCCCAAAAAAGTTCATGTGCATGTCAATACTTTTGGTAATATAGTGTGTGTATATATATATATATATATATATATATATATATATATATATATATATATATATATATATATATATATATACAGTGGCTTGCGAAAGTATTCGGCCCCCTTGAACTTTTCAACCTTTTGCCACATTTCAGGCTTCAAACATAAAGATATAAAATTTTAATTTTTTGTGAAGAATCACCAACAAGTGGGACACAATTGTGAAGTGGAACGAAATCTATTGGATATTTTAAACTTTTTTAGCAATTAAAAAACTGAAAAGTGGTGCGTGCAAAATTATTTGGCCCCTTTAATTTCAGTGCAGCAAACTCACTCCAGAAGTTCAACGAGGATCTCTGAATGATCCAATATTGTCCTAAATGACCGATGGTGATAAATAGAATCCACCTGTGTGTAATCAAGTCTCTGTATAAATGCACCTGCTCTGTGATAGTCTCAGGGTTCTGTTGAAAGCGCAGAGAGCATCATGAAGACCAAGGAACACACCAGGCAGGTCCGTAATACTGTTGTGGAGAAGTTTAAAGCCGGATTTGGATACAAAAAGATTTCCCAAGCTTTAAACATCCCAAGGAGCACTGTGCAAGCGATCATTTTGAAATGGAAGGAGTATCAGACCACTGCAAATCTACCAAGACCTGGCTGTCCCTCTAAACTTTCAGCTCAGACAAGGAGAAGACTGATCAGAGATGCAGCCAAGAGGCCCATGATCACTCTGGATGAACTGCAGAGACTTGATTACACACAGGTGGATTCTATTTATCACCATCGGTCATTTAGGACAATATTGGATCATTCAGAGATCCTCGCTGAACTACTGGAGTGAGTTTGCTGCACTGAAATTAAAGGGGCCGAATAATTTTGCAACACAGCTCATCGCACTCAACACACCATCCCCACTGTCGAACATGGTGGTGGCAGCATCATGGTTTGGGCCTGCTTTTCTTCAGCAGGGACAGGGAAGATGGTTAAAATTGAGGGGAAGATGGATGCAGCCAAATACAGGACCATTCTGGATGAAAACCTGTTGGAGTCTGCAAAAGACCTGAAACTGGGACGGAGATTTATCTTCCAACAAGACAATGATCCCAAACATACAGCAAAATCTACAAAGGAATGGTTCACAAATAAACGTATCCAGGTGTTAGAATGGCCAAGTCAAAGTCCAGACCTGAATCCAATCGAGAATCTGTGGAAAGAGCTGAAAACTGCTGTTCACAAACGCTCTCCATCCAACCTCACTGAGCTCGAGCTGTTTTGCAAGGAAGAATGGGCAAGAATTTCAGTCTCTCGATGTGCAAAATTGATAGAGACATACCCCAAGCGACTTGCAGCTGTAATCGCAGCAAAAGGTGGCTCTACAAAGTATTAACGCAAGGGGGCCAAATAATTTTGCACGCCCCACTTTTCATTTTTTTATTAGTTAAAAAAGTTTCAAAAATCCAAAAGATTTCGTTCCACTTCACAATTGTGTCCCACTTGTTGGTGATTCTTCACAAAAAATTAAAAATGTATATCTTTATGTTTGAAGCCTGAAATGTGGCAAAAGGTTGAAAAGTTCAAGGGGGCCGAATACTTTCGCAAGCCACTGTATATTATTTGTTACTGCAGTTAACTAGTGTCTTGATGATGCATTTGCTAGTTCAAAGGCTGCCATAATACAGTATAATACAGTATAATTACTGATATCAGAGGTTAACACTACAGTATATCTATACGTCTCAGAAATTAAATTTATGAATTTACTGACACCTGGGCCTGGCATTGCAGGCTCCGAGGACTGCCACTATCCTATTTATTGACAGAGGTACGCAACGTGCAGTGTAATAAACATTGTATTTAGGCCTCACTTGTATATACTGTATGTTGCTAATGTACATTTTGTTGAAGTGACCCTATTTCCACATGTATGCTTACCTCTTACCTCTCATATCATGTATATACCCATCAAGAGGAGAAGATAGCTGATGTTAAAATGCAGAACATGCCATTAGAATGTCATTGCCTCATAAGCCAGATATTTGTGTTTAACTGCAAAATGTGTATTCTAGGCAGCACAAAAAGGTGTTCCTTGAGGGTCATGGCTTACCAATTTTATTAATTAGTCTGAGTTAATTGTTTGTGACCTATTGTGCATCATCAGTATTGACAACAACATTCACCTAATAGTCCTCTGGGGAATGTAGCATCACCTATTCTCCTCTGCTGAAGACAGCTAGACCTCTGACACAATTGTAATGAATATCTACTGAGATAAATTGAATGGCTGTGTTCCCTATATAATCATAAAAAAATGGTATCTAAATAAATTTCTGAACATAGAAAAGTAGACTAGTTAGTTCAATTATGTGATGCATCTGTATCATTTCCTTATCATTACCTAATTGTTTGTCTGTGTGTGGGTGGTTGTATCCAAATTCAGTCAGATTAAACCAGTGCACGTCACTGTCTGTGTGAATCTATTAAAAAAAAATCTGCCTGGGGAAAGCTGTGACAAGAATATTGCAGTTTCCACAGCAACACAGGCTACACTTAGAAATAGATTGTAGCATTACATGAAATTAAAAGACTGCAATTTGTAGCTTTACTATGTCCTTGGATTAATAATCATCAGCAGGATAAACACATGAAATCCAATATACTTTATGAAGTTAGGTTGTTTTTAGGGTAATATTACATATTTGTAAATATATTAAATAAATGTGAACAATTATAAATACTTGCGCTGCAAGTAGAAACATGAAAAAATGTATAATGATAATTGCAGCTGCTGTACACAAAGTGCTCTTCACTTGAAATCATACAATAAAATATTTACGCTCACAATATTGCAAAAATTAATATCAACTATACAGTGCCTTGAAAAAGTATTCTTGTAAAAGTATATGTTTTTGGTGAAGTAAAATTAGAAAAATATATACATAAAACTATTTTTCTGAAATAAAAAAATGATAATTGGCATGTGCAAATGTATTCACCCCCTTTGTTATGAAGCCCATAAAAAGCTCTGGTCCAACCAATTACCTTCAGAAGTCACATAATTAGTGAAATGATGTCCACCTGTGTGCAATCTAAGTGTCACATGATCTGTCATTACATATACACACCTTTTTGAAAGGCCCCAGAGTCTGCAACACCTAAGCAAGAGGCACCACTAACCAAACACTGCCATGAAGACCAAGGAACTCTCCAAACAAGTAAGGGACAATGTTGTTGAGAAGTACAAGTCAGGGTTAGGTTATAAAAAAAATATCCAAATCTTTGATGACCCCTAGGAGCACCATCAAATCTATCATAACCAAATTTAAAGAACATGGGCCAACAGCAAACCTGCCAAGAGACGGCTGCACACCAAAACTCACGGACCGGGCAAGGAGGGCATTAATCAAAGAGGCAGCACAGAGACCTAAGGTAACCCTGGAAGAGCTGCAGAGTTCCACAGCAGAGACTGAAGTATCTTTACATATGACGACAATAAGCCATACGTTCCATAGAGTTGGGCTTTATGGCAGAGTGGCCAGAAGAAAGCCATTACTTTCAGCAAAAAACAAAATGGCACATTCTGAGTTTGTGAAAAGGCATGTGGGAGACTCACAAAATGTATGGAGGAAGGTGCTCTGGTCTGATGAGACTAAAATTTAACTTTTTGGCCATCAAAGAAAATGCTATGTCTGGTGCAAACTCAACACATCACCCAAAGAACACCATCCCCACAGTGAAACATGGTGGTGGCAGCATCATGCTGTGGGGATGTTTTTCAGCAGTCGGGACTGGGAAACTGGTCAGAGTTGAGGGAAAGATCTATGGTGCTAAATACAGGGATATTCTTGAGAAAAACCTGTACCACTCTGTGTGAGATTTGAGACTAGGAAGGAGGCTCTCCTTCCAGCAGGACAATGACCCCAAACACACTGCTAAAGCAACACTTGAGTGGTTCAAGGGGAAACATGTAAATGTGTTGGAATGGCCTACTCAAAGCCCAGACCTCAACCCAATAGAAAATCTGTGGTCAGACTTAAAGATTGCTGTTCACATGCGCAAACCATCCAACTTGAAGGAGCTGGAGCAGTTTTGCAAGGAGGAATAGGCAAAAATCCCAGTGGTAAGATGTGACAAGCTCATAGAGACTTATCCAAAGCGACTTGGAGCTGTGATAGCCGCAAAAGGTGGCTCTACAAAGTACTGACTTTAGGGGGGTGCATAGTTATGCACATTGACTTTTTCTGTTATTTTGTCCTATTTGTAAAAAAAAAAAAATCTTCAAAGTTGTGGGCATGTTCTGTAAACTAAATGATGCAAATCCTCCAACAATCCATGTTAATTCCAGGTTGTGAGGAAACAAAACATGAAACATACCAAAGGGGGGGTGAATACTTTTGCAAATCACTGTAAATCAGCCAATGTGAAAACAATTCATCAAAAATCTGATTATTGAATATTGCAAAACGTCCCAAAAAATCCTCTGAAAAGTGCTATAGTGCTCCAAACTTTCACTCCATGGTTTGACACACACCCCTCCTGTGTCCCCACTCACCAGATATAATGGATCCCTAGCTTTTCAGTCCAAGGGTCATACAAGCTGATATCTGTCAGGGAATGACGACTCAAGTTAGTAATAGTTAAGTTATTATTAGTTAGTTATTATTTCAGATTTTCAAACTTTCGTTCTTTTGAATGTTCAGATTTTCATTCTTATTTTCGGATTTTTGAATTTCTGAATTTTTAAATTTCTGAATTTCCGAAATTTAGAATTTCCAAATTTTCGAATTTACGAAATTTAGAAAAAAATTAGAGATTTTTGAAAATTCGGAAATTCTGATATTTTCCAATTAACGAATTTGTCGAAATTTGTTAAAAAACGAATTCGGAACGCAACGAATTGCACGTCTATTACTCACTTTCTGACTTGTTCACAGGGTTTCACAGGCACTGCAAGTAATAGGATCTTTCTCCAATGGGATCAAAATCAGTAAAAAATACACGTTATATTTAGCAGAGTCATAAAGAGTTATAGAAACCATTTTATTGAAGGATGGGACTATATTATTTGTACACCCACAAGCTACAGATCACAGGCCATTTTTACATAGAATTAAAAACATGTTTTTATTATTCCAGATAAAAATGTAAAAAGAGGGTGCCACATGTGATCATCCCCCAAAACCAATAAAACCAGTATGCCAATACATTATCACACTACCAACTATATAACAATATATCATAACTTTCTTCTGGGGTGAATCAGATCTACATGTTTAATGGTGTAGAGCCAGTGGCGTCACTAGGGTTGGTGTCACCTGGTGCCGTAAAACATAGTGTCGCGCACCCCCCCCCAGGCTAGTAAAACACGATGTCACTATATCCCCCCTTCCGCCCCCACACTTCTACTTCCCCTATATCCACCTCTCCTCTCCAAATACCCTTTATATTGCCCCTATACCCACCTCTCCTCATACCCCTTCTACTACCCACCCCTCCTCTCCACATACCCCATTCTACTACCCCATAACCACCTCTTCTCTCACAGGCACCCTCCACAATCTCCCATTGCACAGACAGTCCCCTTTACTCTCTTCTTTTCTCCATATGTATCCACTTTTAGTCCTCACACTCTATTTCCTCCCTCTCAATTATTGCTGGCAGCCCTGTGCTCGCACCTTTCACATGTTATGGTAACCTGGCCCCTCATATCACAGCTGCCATTATGGTGTCTCCTCAGCTCCTCCATTCATATATGGTGCCCCGGGCCTCTACCCTCTTACACAGCCCTCCGCTCTCCCTCCCCCTCCTGCCCATCCCCGGTATCCCTCCCCATTCTTTCTCTCGATCTCTCTCCCGCTGCTTTCATCGCTGCACAGTGCACAGCACTGTGGTCTGGCCACTGTCCTCACTTCTGGCTCCCTCCCCACCCATTTGGACCGGGAGCCTTTAAGCAGGTGGGCTGGCTACAAAAAATGCTGCCTGCATCTTTATTAGCTCTAGGGTTCCCATGTAGGGTTAATTCCGCCCTTTTTGTAAACATTTGTGTTTTCAAGAATCACAGAAGAATGGTCAGTAAATGATGCGGTCGGACTAACGAGTCGACACCATAGGGGTGACACCATCACGGGCAGATTTCACTTTCTACTTGATGGTGTCACCCCTCTGGTGGGTGTCACCCGGTTGTGGTCCACACCCCCATAGTTAAGCCACTGCATGTAGCCACATCCGTGTACCTTTAAAATATGTTTTATTTGCTTTGTCTGGGCCTACCTTAAAGAAGACCCTCATTAAAATAGTCAGGGGCTGCATACCAACGGCAACTGTTGAGTCAATGAACACTTTGATGATAAGTTTATAATGTACAGTATTGTGTATATAGTGCAGGAGTGTGTAAAGCAGAACACAGAGTTTGGGGAGTGCTGCTGTCAGTGTTGGGTTTAGGATACATAACGCAGACTGCAGGGGTCCAGGGTGTGTAGAGCAATGTGTTCAAGACCAGGGGTATGTAATAAAAAGAGGGTTGTAGTCAGTGCTGGGTTTAGGAGTACATGACTCACAGAGAGCAGGGTCCAGGAGTACAGAATGCACAGAATGCAGAGGACAGGAGTCTGTAATGCATAGTAAGAGTCTGGAGTATGAAACAAAAAGAGTGCAGGAGTCAGGGGCATGTAAGCACAGTGTAGGGGTAAGGAGGTTGCAAATCCCTCCCCCTGCAAGCAATAATCTCCCCCACTTTACCCCTTAATCAAAAAATCCCACTCCCTCCGCTCAAAAAAAAGTTGAGGTTACCACTACTGAGTGGAGCCCAGAGTTGGAACTTGTTCCCACGCTGGTTTTTGGGACTACAGCCCAGATCCGCGGGACCCGGGGACTTACTTGAAATCTTTGGACGGTTGTGAGGTATGTAACACCAAATTAAGGCAACAAAATAAATCTGACTAAAGTTAACTTCTTCCCTGCTGTATCCAAATGAAAAAAGAGTTTGAGTTGGGCATCAATACCTTATTTTAAAAAAGGTCTGTAAATTAGAGGGGGGACGGAAAGTATTCAGACCCCCTTAAATTTTTCACTCTCTGTTATATTGCAGCCATTTGCTAAAATCATTTAAGCTCTTTTTTTTCCTCTTTTGAACAGTTCATTTTTTCCAGAAGTTTTTGGAAAATGTAGAAAAAAAATAAAAACGCATTTTTTTACGCAAAGTTGTGCATTTATAAGATATTTCCAACACATAGCATGTACATAGCAAAAATGACACGCCAAAATACATTCTGCTACTCCTCCTGAGTATGGCGATACCATATATGTGAGACTTTTACACAGCCTGGCCACATACAGAGGCCCAACATGCAAGGAACACCATCAGGTGTTCTAGGGACACATAGCATTCACATACCAAGAAATATACCCCAAAATACATTGTGCTGAGCAAAGAGTAAACAAAAGATTACCTGTGGTTGTAGTAGCGCAGTTGTACACAGGAGGATAGCACTGGTCCAGGCAGCAGGCAGGGACTTGGTCAGCAAAAGCGAACGCAATTTTCCAGGCAATAGGCAGGAATACTGTCCATAGTCAGTACAGGCAGCAGGCAGGGATACTGTCCATATACAGTCCAGGGTCAGTGCAGGCAGAGATTGTCAGCAGTGCCAATATATTGATCCTGGTAGTAGGCAGGTCCATGTGGTGTGGTCAGTTCAAGCGACAGGCAGAGGCATGATGGCATAGGTCCTACAGGCCGCAGGCAGAAGTAGAGCCTCGCTCAGGACAGAATGGGGACAAGTGTAGAGGTTTCTCCCACCCAAATCTCTTTGAAGCCTCCGAGTCTCCAGACCCTAATCTAGGATTGAGAAAACAAATGAAATTGTTTTCTTCATCCAGAAAAACAATTCTGGAGCCCCTCACATATGTGAGACCCCTGTGTTCTGAATCCCACTAGTCCACTGGCAGGGTACAAGATCAGTCCAAGAGGCAGGCAAGAGGCATGGTCAAACAGTCCAGGGTCGGTTCCAGATCAGGCAGAGGTAAAAACAGAATTGGTAGGCAGAAGCGTGGTCGAATAACAGTCCAGGGTCAGTTCCAGATCAGGCAGAGATATAAACAGAATTGGTAGGCAGAAGCATGGTCGAATAACAAGCCAGGGTCAGTTACAGAGCAAGCAGAGGCATAAGGGGTGTGAAGGTAAATGGCAGGAAGTGAGGGTTATGTTTACCTTACTTCACTAATAATTTAGTGAAGTATGGTAACTGTGGAAAAAGTCAACTATGCAGAGGCCTGGTTGGGAAGGACATTGGGGACAATGATAAGTGGTGCCTCTTCTCACTCCTCGTTTGGAGCACACCCGGCATTTCTTATGACGTTTTTGGCCTGTTGGTCTGGGAGGGATTTTATCTGGAAAGTGGCGTTCAGAGAGTCTGCTAATCACATCGGGTCTAATGTTTTCTGGTGGGGCGTTCAGGTATATAAGGGTAGTAATGATTTCCTCCTGGTAGCCAAAGAAGGGTTTGGGTCTTTCAGTGGATTTGCGATAGATTACATAGGTGTTGTAGTTGGCCAAATTAAACAAATAAATTGAAACTTTTTTATACCACTGGTATGTTCTTCTAGTGGAAAGGTAGGGTTCGAGCATCTGGTCGTTGAAGTCGACACCCCCCATGAACATGTTGTATTCATGGATACATGTTGGCTTTTGGATTGGGCCATTCCTCCTGGTGATCTCAACAAAGGTATTGTTGTGGATCGAAGAAAGCACGTAGACGTCCCTTCTGTCCCTCCACTTCACAGCCAGAATTTCCTCATTCCATAAGCTCGCCGCCTCCCCTCTTCTTAACTTCTTGTTGACGAGGCTTTGAGGAAAGCCCTTCCGGTTCGTCCTTACGTTGCCGCATGCTGGAGTGTTCTTTCTGTGAAGGTTTCGGAACAGGGGCAAACTAGAATAAAAATTGTCCACATACAAATGGTAGCCTTTCTCCAGGAGTGGGTTTATGAGTTCCCAAATGACTTTCCCGCTTGATCCAATATATTCTGGGCAATTAGAAGGATGTAGCTGGGTGTCCTTCCCTTCGTATACCATGAAGGCATAGGTATACCCTGTAGCTCGATCGCACAATTTGTATATCTTCACCCCATAGTGGGCCATTTTGGTGGGAATAAATTGTTTTAAGCCCAGCCTGCCAGAAAATTTGATAAGGGACTCATCCACACATATGTGTTGGTCTGGGGTAAACAACTGGGGGAAGATTTCAGAAAAATAATTTATTAGAGGCCGAATTTTATAAAGCTTGTCAAAATTTGGGTGATTTCGGGGAGGGCACTGGGTATTGTCGTTATAGTGTAGGAATCTCATAATCATGAGATATTTGGTCCTGGGCATTACTGAGGAAAAGATAGGCATGTGGTAGATGGGAAGGGTAGACCAATATGAACGTAATTCATTTTTTCTGTTTAGTCCCATACAGAATGTGAGGCCCAAAAAAATTTTAAACTCCTCCACTGTTAGGGCTCTCCACTGGTAAGGACGGTCATAGAAGGACATTGGGTTACTTGCTATAAATTGTTGTGCATACAGGTTGCACTGGGCCACAATCGATGCAAGCATGTCCTCAGTAAAAATTAAATGGAAAAAGTCTATTGGTGAAGAATTTTCTGTGTCCACCTGGACTCCTGGCTGGGCAGTAAAAGGGGGAACGTTAGCTTCTCCTAAATTAGGAGGCAGCCACAAGGGGTTCTGAAGGGAAAAGGGAAGGCTGGCATGGGACCTAACCCTTTGGGACTGAGGTGACACCCCACAGGTACGTGGCCTTTGCTGAGGTACTGCGGTTCTGGTGGATGGCACTGCCTCCTCACCAGTACGCCTTCGTCTGGCGGGCGGACTCTCATCCTCCTCCTCTGAGGCGGTCAGTATACCACTGGTTAGGACAGGCTCATAGTCCACGTCAGACTCAGAATCTGAAAATGAGGAGGAATCCAAAGCTAAGAGTTCCCCATTGCTCTTGTCGCCTGCAAGAATATTGTACGCCTCCTCAGCTGAATATAATCTTCTAGCCATTGTTGGTGATGACAGAAGACACTGATGACAAGTGACAGTGATGATAGCTGGCACTCTTATGTGGCACTGATGACACGTGACACTGATGACACTGATACGTGGCACTGGTGACACTGATCACAGATGGCACGTGGCACTGACAGATGGCACTGATGACAGATGGTACTGACAGGTTGCACTGACAGGTGGAACTGATGGCAGGTGGTACTGATGACAGGTGGCACTGATGGCAGGTGACACTGATGGCAGATGGCACTGGCAGATGGACTGGCAGATGGCACTGGCAGATGGGACTGGCAGATGGGACTGGCAGATGGCACTGGCAGATGGGACTGGCAGATGGGACTGGCAGATGGGACTGGCAGATGGCACTGGCAGATGGGACTGACAGATGGCACTGATAGGTACTGTGGGCACTGTGTATGTATTTTTATGCACTCAAAATGTCACACTCTGAAACACAGGTCGCTATCCCTCCTCACACCCGGTCTCTGTGTGAGGAGAGAGAGCCGGCAATGAGAGATGATCTCATATGTTTACATTTGAGATCATTTCCCATTGGAAGCTGCGATCGTGCTGTAAACGGCCGCTGTGATTGGCCGTTTACGGCAATCTGTGACTGGCTGTGTCCAAGTGACACGGCCAGCACAGAACTTCCCCAATGCGCGCCCGTGGGAGTGTTTATCGCGGAAGTAAACAGCAGGATGTCCAGGGACAGCCTCCCGGCAGTTAGCGTCCGCGCTGCAGCCATCTTTCGGCTATAGTGTGGGCGCGAAGTGGTTAATGTACACACAGCACTCCATATTGACAGAAAAACACAGAATTGTTGACATTTTTGCAGATTTATTAAAAAAAAAGACAAACTGAAATATCACATGGTGCTAAGTATTCAGACCCTTTGCTCAGTATTTAGTAGCAGCACCCTTTTGATCTAATACAGCCATGAGTCTTTTTGGGAAAGATGCAACAAGTTTTTCACACCTGGATTTGGGGATCCTCTGCCATTCCTCCTTGCAGATCCTCTCCAGTTCTGTCAGGTTGGATGGTAAATGTTGGTGGACAGCCATTTTTAGGTCTCTCCAGAGATGCTCAGTTGGGTTTAAGTCAGGGCTCTGGCTGGGCCATTCAAGAACAGTCACAGAGTTGTTGTGAAGCCACTTCTTCATTATTTTATCTGTGTGCTTAGGGTCATTGTCTTGTTGGAAGGTAAACCTTTGGCCCAGTTTGAAGTCCCGAGCACTCTGGAGAAGGTTTCCATCCAGGATATCCCTGTACTTGGCCACATTCATCTTTCCCTCGATTGCAACCAGTCGTCCTGTCCCTGCAGCTGAAAAACACCCCCACAGCATGATGCTGCCATCACCATGCTTCACTGTTGGGACTGTATTGGACAGGTGATAAGCAGTGCCTGGTTTTCTCCACACATACCGCTTAGAATTAAGGCCAAAAAGTTCTATCTTGGTCTCATCAGACCAGAGAATCTTATTTCTCACCATCTTGGAGTCCTTCAGGTGTTTTTTAGCAAACTCCATGCGGGCTTTCATGTGTCTTGCACTGAGGAGAGGCTTCCGTCGGGCCACTCTGCCATAAAGCCCCGACTGGTGGAGGGCTGCAGTAATGGTTGACTTTCTACAACTTTCTCCTATCTCCTGACTGCATCTCTGGAGCTCAGCCACAGTGATCTTTGGGTTCTTTTTTATTTCTCTTACCAAGGCTCTTCTCCCCCGATAGCTCAGTTTGGCTGGACGGCCAGCTCTAGGAAGGGTTCTGGTCATCCCAAACGTCTTCCATTTAAGGATTATGGAGGCCACTGTGCTCTTAGGAACCTTAAGTGTAGCAGAAATTTGTAACGTTGGCCAGATCTGTGCCTTGCTACAATTCTGTCTCTGAGCTCTTCAGGCAGTTTATTTGACCTCATGATTCTCATTTGCTCTGACATGCACTGTGAGCTGTAAGGTCTTATATATACAGGTGTGTGGCTTTCCTAATCAAGTCCAATCAGTATAATCAAACACAGCTGGACTCAAATGAAGGTGTAGAACCATCTCAAGGATGATCAGAAGAAATGGACAGCACCTGAGTTAAATATATGAGTGTCACAGCAAAGGGTCTGAATACTTAGGACAATGTGATATTTCAGTTTTTCCTTTTTAATAAATCTGCAATCTTAAAATGTCAACAATTCTGTGTTTTTCTGTCAATATGGGGTGCTGTCTGTACATTAATGAGGAAAAAAATTAACTTAAATGATTTTAGCAAATGGCTGCAATATAACAAAGAGTGAAAAATTTGAAGGGGGTCTGAATACTTTCCGTCCCCACTGTATATTATGCATTATGCACAGGTTTCCTCGGCAGCTCCACATTCAATAGTTATTTTTATGCAGAAATAGCTTTTCATATTATCTGGACTTCATGAATTAAGGAAGGAATATACTTTGGAGCAAGGAAGATTTTTGGTATTATATAGTGTAGATAGTGACAACGTGTGATTTAAGAATGTGTGTGATTTAGAAAGGCCTTCCAATTGTACTTTCTGATGTGCTGGTCATGTTTCCTTACAGGAACAGGGAAACCCATAAACTATATTAGTGACATATTTTATTTTTGCAAACTCCTAAGACATGACTTGCAATACCATGCTACAGTTCCATAAAAAAAATTCAATTGATCTTATATTAAATATATTCGCTTTTACCATGCCATTAATTATTGCTTGCCAAGTCATCCTTTTACTTGCATGTGAATTACACAGGCTTTATGGCTGATTAGATTTAGGTAATGTACTGATTGAATCCAATTATCCATAGAACCTATATAAGTTAGATGTGTCAGTAATTAATGAGTTAGCAAACTTAAGTACAGACATGGCCATAAATACAGAGATCTGTGATAGTGATTACACCAAATCAATGCTACATCTGTTTTTAATGTCTCATCTGTATCTTATGTATGTATCTGTATCTTATGTACTTGTCGGGCTAATAAATTACATTATGATACTTGCAATAGATTGTATTTAATTCAGAAATGGACAGTGGTATTTATAACCTTTGTAACCACAGCAAGTCTTTCAATTTTGCAGTGTTTGCACTATATCCAAACTAATATATATATATATATATATATATATATATATATATATATATATATATATATATATCTAACAAAAGTGAGTACACCCCTCGCATTTTTGTAAATATTTTATTATATCTTTTCATGTGACAACACTGAAGAAATTACACTTTGCTACAATGTAAAGTAGTGAGTGTACAGCTTGTATAACAGTGTAAATTTGCTGTCCCCTCAAAATAACTCAACACACAGCCATTAATATCTAAACCACTGGTAACAAAAGTGAGTACACCCCTAAGTGAAAATGTCCAAATTGGGCCCAATTAGCCATTTTCCCTCCCAGTGTCATGTGACTCGTTAGTGTTACAAGGTCTCAGGTGTGAATGGGGAGCAGATGTGTTAAATTTGGTGTGACACCAAATTTGACACCATCTAACATACTGAAGCAGAGCATGATCCCCTCCCTTCAGAGACTAGTCTGCAGGGCAGTATTCCAACACAATAACAACCACAAGCACACCTCCAAGACGACCACTGCCTTGCTAAACATGCTGAGGGTAAAGGTGATGGACTGGCCAAGCATGGCTCCAGACCTAAACCCTATTTAGCATCTGTGGGGCATTCTCAAATGGAAGGTGGAGGAGCGCAAGGTCTCTAACATCCACCAGCTCCGTAATGTCGACATGGAGGAGTGGAAGAGGACTCCAGTGGCAACCTGTGACATTCTGGTGAACTCCATGCCCAAGAGGGTTAGGGCAGTGCTGGAAAAAAATGGTGGCCACACAAAATATTGACACTTTTGGGCCCAATTTGGACATTTTCACTTGGGGGTGTACTCACTTTTGTTGCCAGCAGTTTAGACGTTAATGTCTGTGTGTTGAGTTATTTTGAGGGGACAGCAAATTTACACTGTTATACAATCTGTACACTCACTACTTTACATTGTAGCAAAGTTGTATTTCTTCAGTGTTGTCACATGAAAAGATATTAGAAAATATTTACAAAAATGTGAGGGGTGTGCTCACTTTTGTGAGATACTGTATTAATTTTGCCTAATACCTAAAAGGTGAAAAAAAATCAATTTTTCTGCAATATTCACCTTTAGCATGTCCCCTGCACACACCTCGCTACATCTTGCACTGGATTAAATGATGCTCTGCTCATCATCATCATTCAACCCACTTCCCATGAGTTCAGACAGCCATAGACATTTATATTGTAAAGCGCTGCGTAAACTGTTGGCGCTGTATAAATCCTGTATAATAATAATAATACAGACATACACCCCTGGGATGCATCTCATGTCAGCCTGGGCTCACAGCAGAATTCTGTAAGGAACTGCAGCAGAGAGGACCAACCACTGTTAGAAAAGAAGAGAAGCCAGAAAAAAGTTCCCAGCTTGTCCTGTACCTGGCAACAACTATCCTAAAATAAATAATGTAAAGTATGGATGTATGTTTTTCTTTTAATTATAGTGGTGGAGGGCTGTAAACTCTAGGTAGAGGTGGGGTGGGGTAAAAAGCATGGAGTTGGAATTATAAGTGGTATTAAGCCCAAAAGCAAACAATTTTTTATTTTACAGCTTACAAATTCTTAGATATGGTGGCTGCATTCATTTTCTTCTTTAGGCCTTCTTTCTTTTATTTTCACATGGTGAATCTGCCAGGAAGTTTGTTGTTTTTCAACAGAACAAGCTGTCCCACAGATGTAGCAGTTAGAGTGTTGAAATAAACCTTTTACCAATGGCTAGGGTGCTTAAAATGGTCAGCTTTTATTTATGTAAAACTTTTATCCCAAAACGAAAAAGTTTGCTGTAACTGTTTAACCGCTTCAGCCCCGGAAGATGTTACCCCCTTCCTGACCAGAGCACTTTTTGCGATTCGACACTACGTCGCTTTACCTGACAATTGCGGGGTCGTGCGACATTGCTCCCAAACAAATTAATGTCCTTTTTTCCAAACAAATAGAGCTTTCTTTTGGTGGTATTTGATCACCTCTGCGATTTTTTATTTTTTGCGCTATAAACAAAATAAGAGTGACAATTTTGAAAAAAAGCATCATTTTTTACATTTTGCTATAATAAATATCCCCCAAAAATATATAAAAAAAATGTTTTTCCTCAGTTTATGCCGATCTGTATACATATTTTTGGTTAAAAAAAATCGCAATAATCGTTTATTGATTGGTTTGTGCAAAAGTTATAGCGTTTACAAAATAGGGGATAGTTTTATGGCATTTTTATTAATAATTTTATTTTACTTGTAATGGCGGCGATCAGCAATTTTTATCGCAACTGCGACATTATGGCGGACACATCGGACATTTTTGAAACATTTTTGGGACCATTGTCATTTATACAGCAATCAGTGCTATAAAAATGCACTGATTCCTGTGTAAATGACACTGGCAGTGAAGGGGTTAACCTCTAGGGGGCGGGGAGGGGTTAAGTCAGTACTAGGGATGTGTTACTAACTGTAGGGGGGATGGGCTATCTGTGACATGTCACTGATCTCTGCTCCCGATGACAGGGAACAGAGATCAGTGACACTGTCACTAGGCAGAACGGGGAGATGCTTGTTTACATCAGTATCTCCCCGTTCGTCCTCTCCGTGAGGCGATAGCGGGTATCCCCGCGGCGATCCGACTCACAGAGCTCCCGACACGGTGCAAAATTCAAAGGGACGTACCTGTATGTCCATTTACCCAGCCGTGCCATCCTGCCGACGTACATCGGCGTGCGTCAGTCGGAAAGTGGTTAAGGAGGGTGAGCTGAGATTGCCTTCAGTGTGTTAGTGTATCTAAATCTGCTAGTGCACAATATTGTTTGCTTTCTGCTTAGTGCAGATCACTGATTGGGTTTTATTACTTCTTTTATATCAAGTCTATAAATGAAGCCTTATAAACAAACATCAATGTAAAATAAGTGCTCTTTGTTTATCCTGTATAATTTTACTGTATAGTTGTTCAGTAAGGATGCCCATTGTATTAACAATTCACAGGAGAGAACCTATAGGTCCATAAGTGAAAACGGATCATAAAAATAAGGAAAAGAAAAAATAAATATGGCATTTGGATAAACCATACAATATAAGCTGAAAATTAGTACATCCCCTGAGGATGTCAATTGTGATGAAACAATGGGTGGAACATTGGATCTGATGTCATCATACCCTACAAACAGCACTGTGCTATAAAAATGCCTATACACTGCATTTGTGGGTATGTTTTAATCTAATAGACCCAAAATTAGGTATACTGGTTTACATTATGTGAGGTATTCTTCTTTTCCCCATTATAGCCTTTTCAATATACTGTATATTGTTACCTGTGGGGCTGATGAGGATCGATCTTGAGGGGCTTATTAGCACCCACCATATGATCATGTTTGACCTTCTCTGGTGAAGAATCATATCGTTCATAAATTTAGGCCAAAATGTATCAATGTCTTTGATTAAAGAAAAATCCCAAGTTGTAGCATCTACAAACTATGGAATATACAGTATATTTGAAAATTGATCAGTTCTGATGTACTGACGGCCTATCTCATTTATTTAGGCCCTAAAATGCTAGGACAGTACAAATTCCCCCCAAATGACCCCTCTTTGGAAAGTAGACAGTCGTCTGAGGCATTTATTAAGAGGCATAGTGAGCTTTTTGCAGTTGTAATTTTTTAGTCACAATTTTTTTGAAAATGAAGAAATTGAATAAAATGTATTTTTTTCACATTTTTTTTTACATACTGCCACCAGTAGGGATGAGCCGAACACCCCCCCGGTTCGGTTCGCACCAGAACCTGCGAACGGACCGAAAATTCGCACGAACGTTAGAACCCCATTGACGTCTATGGGATTCGAACGTTCGAAATCAAAAGTGTTCATTTTAAAGGCTAATTTGCATGGTATTGTCCTAAAAAGGGTTTGGGGACCCGGGTCCTACCCCAGGGGAAATATATCAATGCAAAAAAAACTTTTAAAAACCGCCATTTTTTCGGGAGCAGTGATTTTAATGATGCTTAAAGTAAAAAAAAAAGAAAGTGAAATATTCCTTTAAATATCATACCTGGGGGGTGTCTATAGTATGCCTGTAAAGTGGCGCGTGTTTCCCATGTTTAGAACAGTCCCTGCACAAAATGTCATTTTTAAAGGAAAAAATCTCATTTAAAACTGCTTGCGGGTTTAATGTAATGTCGGGTCCTGGCAATATGGATGAAAATCTGTGAGACAAACGGCATGGGTACCCCCCAGTCCATTACCAGGCCCTTTGGGTCTTGTATGGATATTAAGGGGAACCCCGCACCCAAATTAAAATAAGGAAAGGTGTGGGGCCACCAGGCCCTATATACTCAGTCTGAACAGCAGTATACAGGCGGTGCAAACAAGACAGGGACTGTAGGTTTGTTGTTAAGTAGAATCTGTTTGTAATTTTGAACGGGTACATTTTTAACGTGTTTAGCTCCAGCCAAAAAAACTTTTTTAAGCTTTTTGGAAAACATAGGGAAGGGTTATCACCCCTGTGACATTTGTTTTGCTGTCTTTTCTCCTCTTCAGAAGATTTCACCTCACTTTTTGTCCCAATGACAAATGTTTTTTGAAAATTTGTGTTTTTTTGTGGAACAAGGATTGGAAAGCATCAGTGGAAAGGAGAAATGTTTTTCCCATATTAACTCTTACAGGAGAGAATTTCCCTTCCTAGGGGTAGATTTCATCTCACTTCCTGTTGTCTCCTTCCGTTTGCAAGTAGGAGTCGTTTGTAAGTTAGATGTTTGAAAGTAGGGGCCTGCCCTATATACTCAGCAGAAATTTGGGCCTTAGGTGTTGTTGTGGCCACAACACTGTAAGCCCTCACAGGGCCCTGCTGTGAAATATTAGATCAAGAATTGTATTTACATGCCCCTGTTGAACAGGAGCTGAAAAATTAGGCCTTAGGCATGGTGCTGGTGCCACAACACTGCAACCCCTCACAGACCCCCTAGTTGGAATGCAGGAACGAGCTCTGCTGCAAAGTATTGCATCAAAAATTGTAATTACACGCCCCTGTTAAACAGGGGCAGAAAAATTGGGCCTTAGGCACTGGTGCTGGTGCCACAACACTGCAACCCCTCACAGACACTCTAGTTGGAACGCAGGAACGAGCCCTGCTGCAAAGTATTGCATCAAAAATTGTAATTACACGCCCCTGTTAAACAGGGGCTGAAAAATTGTGCCTTAGGCACTGGTGGTGGCGCCCAGAACCAAAAATGTTCTTACAAGCTATCAGCGTGATCATTGAGGAGGAAGAGGATAATTACTCAGGGATAGTCACTCAGCATCAGCATAGGCAGTCTTTGAAGGGATCTGAGATTTCAAAAAAAATTATTCGGTTACATCAACATCAGGTGCTTGGTAGCTGGTGGTGATCCAAGACTGATTCATTTTTATGAAGGTCAGTCGATCGACCGAGTAGGTGGACAGACGCACCCTGTGATCGGTTACCACGCCTGCAGCAGCACTGAATGTGCGTTCCGAAAGAACGCTGGATGCAGGACAGGCCAGTAGCTCAAATGCATACTGTGCAAGCTCTGGCCAGTGATCCATCCTCAAGACCCAGTAACCCAGAGGATTTTCGGTGGGAAAGGTGTCCAAATCTGAACTTGCCCCTAGGTATTCCTGCACCATGTAAAACAGACGCTGGCGATGGTTGCTGGAACCGATCATACCTTGGGGCTGCGGACCAAAAAATTGTCTGAACGCATCGGTCAGACGGCCACCTTCTCCACCGCTCCTTCTTTGACTGACCGAAGCCTCAGCAACACGTTGTCCAGAAACAGGAGTTTGTAACCTCCCAGTCTCTGGGAACGCGTTGCATAGACCTTTCTGCAAGGCCTCCCGAAGATGTTTCATCCTCTGCTCCCTCTACGATGGCAAGATAAGGTCCACAACCTTACCCTTGTAACGTGGATCAAGGAGGGTTGCCAGCCAGTATTGGTCCTTCTCCTTGATACCACGAATACGAGGATCCTTACGCAGGCTTTGCAGGATCAGGGAGGCCATGCAGCGTGGGTTTGCTGAGGCATTCGGTCCGGAGTCCTCTGGGTCACTAAGGACGACATGGTCCGCAGCCACCTCCTCCCAGCCACGTACAAGTCCATGTGTTTCTTGGGACTGATCCCTTAAAGACTGCTGCTGATGCTGAGTGCCAGGCTCCACCTCCATACTAACACAATCTTCCTCCTCCTCCTGCTCGTCCTCTTCCCGTGTGATCAGCGGGCACGCAGGAACACTGTCTGGATAAAGGGGGCCTTGAGAGCTAAGGAAGTCCTCCTCTTCCTGCCTCTGTTCTGCCTCAAGTGCCCTGTCCATTATTCCATGCAGCGTGTGCTCCAACAGGTGGACAAGGGGGACAGTGTCACTGATGCATGCACTGTCACTGCTCACCATCCTCGTGGCCTCCTCAAATGGTGATAGAACAGTGCATGCATCCCTGATCATGGCCCACTGGCGTGGGGAAAAAACCAAGCTCCCCTGACCCTGTCCTGGTGCCATAGTCGCACAGGTACTCATTGATGGCCCTCTGCTGTGCGTGCAGCCGCTGCAGCATGGCCAACGTTGAGTTCCACCTGGTGGGCATGTCACAGATTAGGCGGTTCTTGGGCAGGTTAAACTCCTTTTGGAGGTCCGTCAGCCAAGCACTGGCATCATATGACCGGCGGAAATGCACACAGACTTTCCTGGCCTGCCTCAGGACATCCTGTAAGCCTGGGTACCTGCCCAAGAACCGCTGCACCATCAAGTTAAGGACGTGAGCCAAACAGGGCACATGGGTCATTTGTCCCTGTCAGAGGGCAGAGAGGAGGTTGGTGTCATTGTCACAAACCACCATTCCTGCCTTAAGTTGGTGTGGCGTCATCCACCTCTGAACCTGCCCCTGCAGAGCTGACAGAACCTCTGCCCCAGTGTGGCTCCTGTCCCCCAAGCACACCAGCTCAAGCACCGCATTGCATCTTTTGGCCTGCGTACTTGTGTAGCCCCTTAAACGGCTACGGAGCACCGCTGGTTCCGAGGACAAAGCACAAGAAGAGGCCATGGAGGAAGAAGAAGAGGAGGGGGTGGAGGAGAGAGGTGTGTCACAATCATTAGCATTTTGGAGGCATGATGGCAGAACAACCTCCAACACTACTGCACCTTGTCCTGAATCCTTCCCAGCTGCCAGCACAGTCACCCAATGCGCCGTGAAACGTAGGTAATGTCCCTGTCCATGCCTGCTGGACCATGAGTCAGCAGTAATATGCACCTTACCGCTGACCGCCCTGTCCAGCGAGGCATGGACATTGCCTTCCACATGCCGGTAGAGAGCCGGAATCGCCGAAAAAAAAAATGGCGTTTGGGTACCTGCCACTGAGGAACGCACATTCCACAAACTCACGGAAGGGGGCAGAGTCTACCAACTGAAAAGGCAGCAGTTGAAGTGCTAGCAATTTTGCCAAGCTAGCATTCAACCGCTGGGCATGTGGATGGCTGGGAGCAAACTTCTTTCGGCGGTGCAGCAGCTGGGGCAGGGAAATTTGCCTGGTACAATCTGACGTCGGTGTACCAAAAGCAGATTGCCCACAAGTACTTGGCTGTGACACACCTAATTCTACACCTTCATTCCTCTCAGTGCAGGTCTCAGAGAGGACTGAAGGTATAGTGGGGTTGGAAATCTCAGCTGATGAGGAGCAAGGAGAGGTCCTCTTTGTTCTTTGGTGTGGGTCTTTTAGATACGCTTGCCAACGAACTGCATGGCAGATCAACATATGTCTGGTCAAGCATGTGGTACCCAAGCGGGAGATGTTTTGGCCGCGCGAGATACGCTTGAGACATATGTTGCAAATAGCAGCGGTGCGATCTAATGCACTCATCTCAAAAAAGGCCCACATCAAAGAACTTTTGAATAACGCACAGAGACTGCAGCGCCCTGCACATGTGGAGCTTTGGGGTGTGATGCAGTCAATGTGCTGCACTTAGGCTGGCCCCTGGAGGGCATCCTGCCTCGTTGGTGATGTGCCGCCTCCTTCTCCTCCTCCCTTCTCCTATCAGGCACCCACGTTGAGTCAGTGACCTCATCATCCCCTCCCTCCTCATCACTGGAGCAAACCTGGCAGTATGCTGCAGCAGGGGGAGCATGACTGCCAGATTGCTGTCCTACTTGGGCACCCCCTCTGTCCGTGCTCATGTTACTGCCTTCATCGAGCTCAGTATCATCATCAGAGCCTTCCAAACGCTGGGCATGCTCCTGGAGCGTGTACCCAACACTGTGGTCAAACAGTTCGAGGGACTCCTCAGGAGGACATGGTGGGGCTAGGGAAGGAGTCACTGATGACATTGAGCCGAGGGAAGAGGCCGCTGCTTTGCCAGACAAAGTACCCTGGGCATGGGTGAGAGAGGATGAGAAGGATGAGGACGGCTTGGTCAGCCACTCGACCAAGTCTTCCGCATGTTGCGGCTCAACACCGCCAGCTGCCAAAAAAAAGGCCAAGCGTGTCCCACGGCCACGTGCTGATGAGGATGCACTGTCTCCACGACCAGCACTAGACACAGAGCCTGCTTGCCCTCTCTTTTTGGCTTGTGACTGTCTGCCTCTCCTTCTTGGCCTTCCAGACATACTAATGGCCTGTAGCTGCACTAAGCTGGGATATATATATATATATATATATGTACTGATAATGCAGCTAGCAAATCAACTGCCTGCCTGTAGTATGAGAACACCACCAACCTTCTATAGGTAGCTTTAGCTGAACACTGTGAGGTGGACGCACCCCACTAACTTTTAGGTTTAGGGAGGAAAGACCACCGCGCTGTATAACTACACACAATTAGCGCAATCAAGTATTAAATGACAAGCAATTGAAAAGAAAAGCAGCCGCTTAAAGGTGAGATACACACACTAAACAATAAATAAACAGAGGAAGCAGCGCTGTAAACCGGCCGGCTAACACGAACACCCGTCCTACAGACGGTGGATACGGCACGTCAGCACGTCAGCACGTCAGCATGCCCGACGTACGTTTCGTCACACTTCTGACGTCGTCTTCGGCTCTTTATGCGTTTTTATACTCAACACATTGTAAGTGTACTTTTAATTTCTTTTAATAAATATCCATCCAGGATTACGCTATGTTGCTCTTCCTTTCTTTTTGGGGCATTGTTTGTGAGAACAACTCCTAGATAGGAGTATAGCATCCCCTGCATCCAGGTTCTTTCTATGTGGAGGATAGTGGGCCACTCACGGTCTAAGGAGCGGTTTAGTGGTGTCTCCATCTCAAGAAAGGCCCTGACCGGGTTAAGGTCACAAGCTTTCCTAAGCTTGCCAGTTGGTAAGCGCGTATTTTATCTATATCACAGTGGTGCGTGAAGGTTTATCCAGTCTTATTTGCCAATTTGCCTCAGTAAGGGACCCATGCTTGTGGTTCCTCATCCGCTTCACCTTTTGAAGATCTTCACTGATAGAACTGTTATTGATTCACTTGATCTGATCATGGACTTTATGTATTAATAATCACTATTGTGGCATTTATTTATCACATTTTTATTTTGGTTTACAGCGCTGCTTCCTCTGTTTATTTAACTTTTAGGTTTAGCTGAGCACTGTGAGCAGGACGCACTGCACTAACTGTAAATAGTCTAGCTGCCTGACTGTGGTACTAATAGGATCAAAAGAACACCAGCAATTTTCTTCAGGTAGCTGTATATACTGTAACAAGACAAGCCTGCCTGTCAGTAAGAAGATAACAGGAACGGATCTAGCTGAACACTGTGAGCAGGACGCACCCCACTAACTTGTAGGTTTAGCTGAACACTGTGAGCAGGACGCACCCCACTAACTTGTAGGTTTAGCTGAACACTGTGAGCAGGACGCACTGCACTAACTGTAAATAGTCTAGCTGCCTGACTGTGGTACTAATAGGATCAAAAGAACACCAGCAATTTTCTTCAGGTAGCTGTATATACTGTAACAAGACAAGCCTTCCTGTCAGTAAGAAGATAACAGGAATGGATCTAGCTGAACACTGTGAGCAGGACGCACTGCACTAACTGTAAATAGTCTAGCTGCCTGACTGTGGTACTAATAGGATCAAAAGAACACTAGCAATTTTCTTCAGGTAGCTGTATATACTGTAACAAGACAAGCCTGCCTGTCAGTAAGAAGATAACAGGAACGGATCTAGCTGAACACTGTGAGCAGGACACACCCCACTAACTTGTAGGTTTAGCTGAACACTGTGAGCAGGACGCACCCCACTAACTTGTAGGTTTAGCTGAACACTGTGAGCAGGACGCACTGCACTAACTGTAAATAGTCTAGCTGCCTGACTGTGGTACTAATAGGATCAAAAGAACACCAGCAATTTTCTTCAGGTAGCTGTATATACTGTAACAAGACAAGCCTTCCTGTCAGTAAGAAGATAACAGGAACGGATCTAGCTGAACACTGTGAGCAGGACGCACTGCACTAACTGTAAATAGTCTAGCTGCCTGACTGTGGTACTAATAGGATCAAAAGAACACCAGCAATTTTCTTCAGGTAGCTGTATATACTGTAACAAGACAAGCCTGCCTGTCAGTAAGAAGATAACAGGAACGGATCTAGCTGAACACTGTGAGCAGGACGCACTGCACTAACTGTAAATAGTCTAGCTGCCTGACTGTGGTACTAATAGGATCAAAAGAACACCAGTAATTTTCTTAAGGTAGCTGTATATACTGTAACAAGACAAGCCTGCCTGTCAGTAAGAAGATAACAGGAACGGATTTAGCTGAACACTGTGAGCAGGACGCACCCCACTAACTTGTAGGTTTAGGTGAACACTGTGAGCAGGACGCACCCCACTAACTTGTAGGTTTAGCTGAACACTGTGAGCAGGACGCACTGCACTAACTGTAAATAGTCTAGCTGCCTGAATGTGGTACTAATAGGATCAAAAGAACACCAGCAATTTGTATATACTGTAACAAGACAAGCCTTCCTGTCAGTAAGAAGATAACAGGAACGGATCTAGCTGAACACTGTGAGCAGGACGCACTGCACTAACTGTAAATAGTCTAGCTGCCTGACTGTGGTACTAATAGGATCAAAAGAACACCAGCAATTTTCTTCAGGTAGCTGTATATACTGTAACAAGACAAGCCTGCCTGTCAGTAAGAAGATAACAGGAACGGATCTAGCTGAACACTGTGAGCAGGACACACCCCACTAACTTGTAGGTTTAGCTGAACACTGTGAGCAGGACGCACCCCACTAACTTGTAGGTTTAGCTGAACACTGTGAGCAGGACGCACTGCACTAACTGTAAATAGTCTAGCTGCCTGACTGTGGTACTAATAGGATCAAAAGAACACCAGCAATTTTCTTCAGGTAGCTGTATATACTGTAACAAGACAAGCCTTCCTGTCAGTAAGAAGATAACAGGAACGGATCTAACTGAACACTGTGAGCAGGGCGCACTGCACTAACTGTAAATAGTCTAGCTGCCTGACTGTGGTACTAATAGGATCAAAAGAACACCAGCAATTTTCTTCAGGTAGCTGTATATACTGTAACAAGACAAGCCTGCCTGTCAGTAAGAAGATAACAGGAACGGATCTAGCTGAACACTGTGAGCAGGACGCACTGCACTAACTGTAAATAGTCTAGCTGCCTGACTGTGGTACTAATAGGATCAAAAGAACACCAGCAATTTTCTTCAGGTAGCTGTATATACTGTAACAAGACAAGCCTGCCTGTCAGTAAGAAGATAACAGGAACGGATCTAGCTGAACACTGTGAGCAGGACGCACTGCACTAACTGTATATAGTCTAGCTGCCTGACTGTGGTACTAATAGGATCAAAAGAACACCAGTAATTTTCTTCAGGTAGCTGTAAATACTGTAACAAGACAAGCCTGCCTGTCAGTAGGAAGATAACAGGAACGGATCTAGTTAAACTGAATACAGTGTATATATATATATATATATATATATATATATATATATATATATATATATATATATATATATATATGCAACACCTGGGATGCATATATATACACAATACACTGTAAGTGCAGCTAACTGACTGACTGTTCTGCCTAATCTATCTAACTCAAATCAAATGTCACTGTCTGTCTCTCTCTCTCTCTCTCTCTCTCTCTCTCAATGAACGCCGGAACACACACTACACAGGGCCGCCGTGCAGGCGGCCTTATATAGTGTGGGGCGTGTACTAAATCCCCTGAGCCATAATTGGCCAAAGCCTCTTTGGCTTTGGCCAATTACGGCTCTCTGTTCAGGCGGCGCTGTGATTGGCCAAGCATGCGGGTCATAGTGCATGCTTGGCCAATCATCAGCCAGCAATGCAATGCGATGCCGCAGTGAATTATGGGCCGTGACGCGCCACACGAATTTGGCGCGAACGGCCCATATCGTTCGCAATTCGGCGAACAACCGAACAGCCGATGTTCGAGTCGAACATGGGTTCGACTGGAACACGAAGCTCATCCCTAGCCACCAGTACAGTACAGCGTCAGCATATGACTGATGTGACAGTGATCAGGGACACTGACTGGTGACTGTATGTTAAAAAATGTTTTTTACATTTTTCAATTTTTATTTTTATTTTTTGTATATTTTTTCTTTATATACTTTCATCAGAATAGTTCTGTGTCACTATAGTAACACTGTACTCCTCTGGGGAGGGGTGATGGTGGGTGATCAAGGATTTTTTTTTTTTTTTTTTTTTTTACAGTTTATTTGTTGTTGCAATGAAGATCATTGTAACAGAAAAGTTTTCAGCTGTCATGAATGGGTTTCCACCCAGGGGGCACACAGTGCTCTTCTAGACCTAGCACATGCACATGACCTACATGTACGTATATTGTGGCAAGTGGTCAAAGGGGTAATGCAACACTTCTGAGTTTATCATTAAAATGCATTTGCCTCTGTGGGGTTAATTTACTAAAACTGAAGAGTGCAAAAACTTAGGCTTGATTCATAGCATGTTGCCTTTGAGCATTTCTGCAGTGTTTTTTGCTGTGCTTTCTGCATTTTTGTAACGCAATTTTACAGCAATTTGCGTTTTGCGATTTTGCCGAACAGCGAACAATTTGGGGTGTTTGCGGCAAATTCGAAAGCCGCGGAACACCCTTTAAAAGTCTATGGGAGAAATCAAAAGTGTTAATTTTAAAGGCCTATATGCATGGTATTGTCATAAAAAGTGTTTGGGGACCTGGGTCCTGCCCCAGGGGACATGTATCAATGCAAAAAAAGTTTTAAAAACTGACATTTTTTTGGGAGCAGCGATTTAAATAATGCTTAAAGTGAAACAATAAAAGTGTAATATTCCTTTAAATTTCGTACCTGGGGGGTGTCTATAGTATGCCTGTAAAGGGGCGCATGTTTCCCGTGTTTAGAACAGTCTGACAGCAAAATGACACTTCTAAAGGAAAAAAAGTCATGTAAAACTACTATTGCTAGCGCCGACTATAATGAATTGTCGGTCCGGCAATATACATAAAAGTTAATTGATAAAAACAGCATGGAATTTCCCCACAGAGGAACCCTGAAACAAAATTTTAAAAAAAAAATGCGTAGGGGTCCCCCTAAATTCCATACCAGGCCCTTCAGGTCTGGTATGGATATTAAGGGGAACCCCGCGCCAAAATTAAAAAAAAAATGGTGTGGGGGTCCCCCTCAAAATCCATACCAGACCCTTCAGGTCTGGTATGGATTCTAAGGGGAACCCCGCGCCAAAATTAAAAAAAAAATGGTGTGGCGTCCCCCCAAATCCATAATCCACAGAGGTGGCGAGGAATTAGACAGCGGAGCGGAAGAAGACAGCATGAGAAGAAGACGGCAGTGGGAGAAGAAAGCTCAAAGGTATTTTTTTAATAAAGGGCTTGTCAAAAACCGGCTCTTGTTTTTTTTATGTTTCACTGCTATTTGGGGTGAATAGGTAGGGGTACGATGTACCCGATACGCATTCACATGGGGGGATGGGATCTGGGGGCCCCCTTGTTAAAGGGGACTTCCAGATTCCGATAAGCCCACCGACCCCAACAACCACCGGACATGGTTGTCCAGAAGAGGCCCTTGTCCCTATCAACATGAGAGCAAGTTGCATGCTCGGATAAGGGTCTGGTATGGGTTTTGGGGGGACCCTATGCTTTTTTTTCGTGATTTTTTTTTTTTTTACATTCAGCGTGGAAGCCCGCTGATAGCTGACGACTCATCGGTTGTTAAGGATACGGCAGCCAGGTTCAAGGTCTGCTCCTTAGTATCCAGCTATATACAGTGAATGTAAAAAAAAACCCCACAAATCGTGGCAAAATCGCAGTAAAAGCGCAGTACTTGCATTTGGGATGCTGGTCTATTGAAGTCTATTACATGCAAAACGCTGCATTTTGCGGGAAAAAAGTCCCTGACCCTTTTCAAAAATGCAGAGGCACAAAATACATTGAAGGGAATGGGTTCCATAAGAACACATGTTAAAAAAAATTCCGACGGACTTTAGATTTGAAACATGCTTCAGATCTTTACGTCGTAACTACGACGGAACCCGAAATCCGCTCGTCTGTGTGCTAGTCCGACGGACAAAAACCCACGCTAGGGCAGCTATTGGCTACTGGCTATGAACTTCCTTATTTTAGTCCGGTGTACGTCATCACGTACGAATCCGTCAGACTTTTGTGTGGTCGTGTGTAGGCAAGTCCGTTCGTTAGAAAGTCTGCCGCAAGTCCGCCAAAAGTCCGCCGGAAGTCTGTCGGACAGGCTGTCGGACTTTTGTAGACGAAAAGTCCGACCGTGTGTACGCCCCATTAGAAGCTGATTGGGTACCATGCACATCTGCCCCAGGTTTTGCAATTTCCAGTTTTAGTAAATCAACTCATAAGGTTCAATTCAAACCTGAGCATTTTGTGGCTCAAAGCTCCAAAACACTCAATAGCCAAAATTCAGTGGGATTCAACTTTGCCTGTTCACACCTGAGTATAATGCTGCTTAGAGCCTGAGGCCCAGTTTACACTGCCACCACTTTGAAACCGACATCACATCGCGACTTCGGCATGAACTGCATAGGACTTCATTAACAGAAGTAAATGCAAGTCATGTCGAAGTCGCACCAAAAGTAAGGAACCTTTTTCTAAGTTGGAGTGACTCAAGTTGCTCCTATTAAAACAGTTCCATTGCATTTAAAGTGGTAGTACACCCTGTACAACCACTTTTACCTACAGGTAAGTCTATATTAAGGCTTACCTGTAGGTGCTAGAAATATCTCCTAAACTTAAACCATGGATCTTTACAAAAAAGCCGTGTGCCGAATAACTACGGGAAATGCGCCGATGACTACGGCGCATGCGCACTTTAGAAAGAGCACATGCCGTGACTGGCGGCTCTGTGACATCACGTGACTCTGGGCAGTCACAGACCTGGAGTTTGCGACCCCGGAAGGAAGAGGAATGAAGATGGATGCTTGCTGCTAGTGGGAACAGCAGTGACATCGCAGGCTTCTGTTTAAGGTAAGTGACACATAATGGGCTACTATGCGATGCATAGTAGCCCATTATGCTTTACCTTTGCAGGGAAATAAAGAGGAAGTAAAACCCACCAGGGTTTACTTCCTCTTTAATGGGGCACGACTTGTCATGCGACTTGGGCTTTCAAAGTCAGAGTGCATGTCGCACCATTGTGAACCGGGTTTTAAGCTTGAAAAAGCACATGAGCTTCTTCTGAGCTTCAAGCGTTTTTGGCCCCAAAAGACTTTAGTGGGAACTCCTGGAAAATGTGCATTTCAGACTATTTTTTTACCTGGTAACTAGCTTTCCATTGGCTAAAAAATAGTAAAAAGTTTCAGGCAAAAATGCTCAAAACACCTTTATAAATACTCAAGAAAATAGCTTGTAAAGAAAAAAAAAGACTAAATGTAGCTTAAAATGAATAAATTGTAATATATTTTATGTTATACAATATATTTTTCTATAAACAAAATCCATTTTTGTATCTTGTTTGCAGTGGATCCATGCAAGCGAAAAGTTTACAAATGCCAAATAAGAGGGCCAGATGAAAATTAGATTTTGCAGATTCAGCAACTATACTGTAATCTCTACATTTGCTGTCATGTTAGCTTCTATAATGGTACCTCACACACTATTCATGTCAATTTACAGGCAATCCAGCTGAGGTGAAGCATGAATGCTGCTTGCTTAATTAAGAAAGTTCATTGAAACTGCATCCAACTGTAAATTTAATTAGTAGCACAACTTTTTTTCAGTGTCCAGAACATCTGTGCACACATGCTGCAAAAATTATTTAATATTCTGTTTATTCACCTTCCACCGTAATAACCAGCATGCTTATTTAGGCCCACATACCACCTGAACAGCTCAAGGGAAAAACATCTGCACTAAATGGATTTCTATTTTTTTTTCTCAGGCATAAAATGGTTATTTCATAATATCATTTAGGGTCTCAATAACCCAGGAGCAAAACTCATAGATATAACTTAACAATCATTTTAATATTAAACGGGTCCATTTAAGATGGACATGTGCACAATGCAGAATTAAAGCCTGATTTGCACTGGTCTAATGTCAGTGCACTTTGTAGTAAAATAGCACCTAAACACATACAGATGGCAGCTATGTACATGTGTATCTATTTGGCTGAGTGCCTGGGTAGCCTGATGATCTGAAATAAAATATGTTTGTATCTAATACAGAGCAAAGACACACTGGAAAAATCGAGAGGCACAGACCTGTCTTGGTTTTCAGCAAATGTTATATTTATTTAAAGTGCTGGTCCTTTAAAAAGGGGGTTTATAGTCTTCAATTGCAAACTAATGCCCCGTACACACGATCGCACATTCCAACAACAAAATCCATGTTTTTTTCCGACGGATGTGGGCTCAAACTTGTCTTGCATACACACGGTCACACAAAGTTGGTAGAAAATTCTGAACGTCAAGAACGTGGTGATGTACAACACGTATGACGGCACTAGAAAGAGGAAGTTCAATAGCCAGTGTGCCACCCTTTCGGCTCCTTCTGCTAAGCTCGTGTTTATCTCGTGTTAGTAGAAGTTTGGTGAGAGGCGATTCGCGCTTTTCAGACTCATGCTTTTCCGATCGTTACTGCTCTTCACTTTGTGCTTGTGAGTTCGTATCTGGTTTTCAGTGCGTGTAGTCAGTTCGCATTTGTTTTTTAGTGCGTATTTTACATATTTGAATTTGCAGTGCGTTCTTGTCCGCTCGTTTCTGATTTTCAGCTCGCTCTTCTCAGGACTTTCTGTTTTTCAGTGTAGTGCGGGGGCTTGGTGTTGGGGTTCTTGCTTTTACCCAAGCCCAGTCCATGAACAGGGTGGGGAGGAGTTCATGGACCAAGAATTGGTTGCTCCAGCGCGACCAATTCTCTCATATGCCTTTGTTGCGGGAGATCCGTGAGAATAATTCTGATGATTTCAGGAATTATCTCCGGATGACGGACCCCATTTTTCACCGTTTGTTGGCTTTGCTGTCCCCTTATATTAGCAGGCAGGACAACTGCATGCGGCAAGCCATCACTCCACGTTGCAGTACTTGGCGACGGGGAGAAGTCTGCAGGACATTAAGTTCTCAACAGGCATCTCCCTCCAGGCTCTGGGGATCATTATTCCAGAGACCTGTTCTGCCATTATACAGGTCCTGCAGAAGGACTATATTAAGGTAAGATTCCTCCTTTAACATCACATTATATGTATTTAATTTTTGCTAATTAGGGATGAGCCGAACCCCCCCCCGATTCGGTTCGCATCAGAACATGCGAACAGGCAAAACATTTGTTTGAACATGCGAACACCGTTAAAGTCTATGGGACACAAACATGAATAATCAAAAGTGCTAATTTTAAAGGTTTATATGCAAGTTATTGTCTTAAAAAGTGTTTCGGGACCCGGGTCCTGCCCAAGGTGACATGTATCAATGCAAAAAGAAGTTTTAAAAATGGCCGTTTTTTCGGGAGCAGTGATTTTAATAATGTTTAAAGTGAAACAATAAAAGTGTAACATTCCTTTAAATTTCGTACCTGGTGGGTGTCTATAGTATGCCCATAAAGGGGCGCATGTTTCCCGTGTTTAGAACAGTCTGACAGCAAATAGACGTTTCAAAGGAAAAAAAGTCATTTAAAACTAAGGTAAAAAATAAAGAAGAAACTGCTGCGCCAACCAAACAAACCAATAGGAGTGAAAATAAAAAATGTAGTGAAACAATAAGCAGCCAACACCACCAATTAGACTAATTGTGACAATGAATATAAAAACAAAAAGTGTAGCGCTATGCTGTGACAGTCCGCAACAATAAAATATGCTGGGTGGCAAGTGAGTGCTGGAGGACGAATCGAGAGACCGTTCATGATTGGAGTTCTTCTCAAGATCATTCGAGTGCTGATCAGGAACAACTATAACCCGACCGTGCTACACGGTTCAAGCTCGTATGACTCACCGCTGTACGGCCTGTGAGTCCACCGCGTCCGGTAAGGGCATTTTACGTTACTCTTGCACCAGGCTGATCATTGGAGGAGTCCAGCAATAACAAATGTTATTATGAGATATATGTTTATGCTCCAAGAAGTCTCCGTTTGATTAAATGAACTGTCCTCACCTCAGGGACTTACCGTTTACCCCTACCCCTACATGCTTGTGCTCTGTTTTGAGGGTTTGGGCTTAACTCGTGTGATGCACATTTGATTTACATTGTTTTACCACAGAGGACATGATAATAGAGGTTCTCTTTTGAATATTAGATCTCTCATTGGTTCATTGTTCTTTTATATGAGGTCTAATACAATTTAACTCTTGATACACACTGTTTGCCACCCAGCATATTTTATTGTTGCGGACTGTCACAGCATAGCGCTACACTTTTTGTTTTTATATTTAAAACTAAGGGCTATAATGAATTGTCGGTCCGACAATACACATAGAAGTTCCTTGATAAAAATGGCATGGGATTTCCCTACAGGGGAACCCCGAACCAAAATAAAAAAAATGCATGGGGGTCCCCCTAAATTCCATACCAGGCCCTTCAGGTCTGGTATGGATATTAACAGGAACCCTGTGCCAAAATTTTATAAAAAATGGTGTGGGGGTCCCCCTCAAAATCCATACCAGACCCTTCAGATCTGGTATGGATTTTAAGGGGAACCCCACGCCAAAAATTAAAAAAAGATGGCGTGGGGTCCCCCCAAAAATCCATACCAGACCCTTATCCGAGCACGCAACCTGGCAGGCCGAGGTAGCCCCCCAAAGCACCTTGTCCCCATGTTGATGGGGAGAAGGGCCTCATCCCCAAAACCCTTGCCCGGTGGTTGTGGGGGTCTGCGTGCAGGGGGCTTATCGGAATCTGGAAGCCCCCTTTAACAAGGGGACCCCCAGATCCCGCCCCCCCTGTATGAATTGGTAATGGGGTACAAATTTACCCCTACCATTTCACAAAAAAAATGTCAAAAAGGTTAAAAAACACAAGAGACAGTTTTTGACAAGTCCTTTAATAATTTCTTCTTCTTTCGGCTTCTTCTTCCATCTTCTTTCTTCTGGTACGGTTCAGGAGGTGGGGTCGCTCTCTCATCCCCCCTCTTTTCCTTTGGCCTGCTAGGTTGCGTGCTCGGATAAGGGTCTGGTATGGATTTTTGGGGGGACCCCACACCATCTTTTTTTCAATTTTGGCACGGGGTTCCCCTTAAAATCCATACCAGACCTGAAGGGCCTGGTATGGAATTTAGGGGGACCCCCATGCATTTTTTTTATTTTTGGTTTGGGGTTCCCCTGTGGGGAAATCCCATGCCGTTTTTATCAATGAACTTTTATGTGTATTGTCGGACCGACAATTCATTATAGCCGCGAGTAGTTTTAACCACTTCCCGCCCGGCCTATAGCGGATAGACCGGGCGGTGGTTCAGTTATCCTGACTGGGCGTCATATGACGTCCAGCAGGATAACATGCCGCCGCGCGCCCGCGGGGGCGTGCATCGCGGCGATCGGTGGATCGGTGTGTCAGTCTGACACACCGCTACACCGATCTTGGTAAAGAGCCTCCGGCGGAGGCTCTTTACCACGTGATCAGCCGTGTCCAATCACGGCTGATCACGCTGTCAATAGGAAGAGCCATTGATCGGCTCTTCCTCACTCGCGTCTGACAGATGCGAGTAGAGGAGAGCCGATCGGTGGCTCTCCAGGCAGGGGGGGTCTGCGCTGATTGTTTATCAGCGCAGCCCCCCCTCAGATCACCACACTGGACCACCAGGGATCGCCACTAGGACCACCAGGGAAGGGAAACATGTGGATGGCCAGGTATGTACCCCATGGCCATCCACATGTGCCCAGTCAGTGCCAAATCTGTGCCAATCAGTGCCCACAAATGGGCACTGATTGGCACAATTATGTTGCAGTGATGCCCAGCAATGCCACACTTAGGAGCATCACTGCCATCAATCAGTATCATCAGTGCCACCCATCAGTGTCCATCGGTGCCACCTGTCAGTGCCCATCTGTGCCCACCTATCAGTGCCCAATCCGTGCCCATCTGTGCCAACTATCAGTGCCACCCATAACTACCCATCAACGCCACCTACGAGTGCCCATCAATGCCACCTACGAGTGCCCATCAGTGCCACCTATCAGTGCCCATCGGTGCCACCTATCAGTGCCCATCAGTGCCACCTACCAGTGCCACCTATCAGTGCCCATTAGTGCCACCTATCAGTGCGCATCAGTGCCGCCTATCAGTGCCCATCATCAGTGCCCGTCAGTGCCACCTCATCAGTGCCACCTCATTGGTGCCACCTCATCGGTGCCCATCAGTGCCGCCGTATCAGTGCCCGTCAGTGCAGCCATATCAGTGCCCGTCATTGAAGAAGAAAACGTACTTATTTACAAAAAAATTTAACAGAAACAAAGAAAAACGTGTTTTTTTTCAAAATTTTCGGTCTTTTTTTATTTGTTGCGCAAAAAATAAAAACCGCAGAGGTGATCAAATACCACCAAAAGAAAGCACTATTTGTGGGAACAAAATGATAAAAAATTTGTTTGGGTATAGTGTAGCATGACCGCGCAATTGTCATTCAAATTGTGACAGCGCTGAAAGCTGAAAATTGGCCTGGGTGGGAAGGTGTCTAAGTGCCTGGTATTGAAGTGGTTAAATGACTTTTTTCCTTTGAAATGTCATTTTGCTGTCAGACTGTTCTAAACACAGGAAACATGCGTCCCTTTACAGGCATACTATAGACACCCCCCAGGTATGAAATTTAAAGGAATATTACACTTTTATTGTTTCACTTTAAGCATTATTAAAATCACTGCTCCCGAAAAAACTGACGTTTTTAAAACTTCTTTTTGCATTGATACATGTCCCCTGGGGCAGGACCCAGGTCCCCAAACACTTTTTATGACAATACCATGCATATAAGCCTTTAAAATTAGCACTTTTGATTTCTCCCATAGACTTTTAAAGGGTGTTCCGCGGCTTTCGAATTTGCCGAACACCCCAAATTGTTCGCTGTTCGGCAACCTGGCGAACAGCCGATGTTTGAGTCGAGCACGAGTTTGACTCAACCTCAAAGCTCATCCCTATTGCTAATGTATTGTATTTCTTTCATCATTCCCTAATTACTATGATTGTAATATGCTGTGAATGTCCCCTTTGTTCTCATGCATGCTTGAATTTTTAAAGCTTCCTTTTTTGTCCTTCATGCATATTTGCCTTCTTTAACCTCCCCAGCATCCTGGGACCATACACACCTAGCCTAGTCACTTGTATTTTGTCAGCTCCATTGTACTGCTTTACCCTAAATACCCCCTAAAATGTGTCCAAATGTTATTTGTGTGCTTAAATTCATGCACAGTGCCAGAGGCTTTTTTTTGGGGTCCCAAAATCATTTGGAACCCTCCCTCCCCCCAACTGCTAAGTCAACCGATACCAATCCTCTATCTGCTGACTTTGCCTAACCCATACACACTATACCTACCTCTTTTGTGGTCATATTTATGGATGAGTTCACCAAAGCATGTAGTGCAAGGGCCTGCCTGAATACGTTCAAATGGTACTGTTTAAAGTTTTGTTCTCCCATTATCTTGATAGGTAATTGCAGAATGTAAAAAAGTGCTTCAATTTGTACAGTGTGTATTCATATTTTTGTATTATGACACTTCTTACCTGTCCAGTGGGCTTCCAATAGTGTACGTAAGGAGGGGCTGGCCAAAGAAACAAACATTATTTATGCATTCAGCTCTCAATGAAGTGGAGAGGGTTACCTGTCCAAAACATCTCTCCCCCACCATAAAATGTTTACAATGGGCCATCAGAGGGGGTGAGTAATCTGATAAGTGTACTTTATATATTTGTCTTTAAATACTCCTTCAAATAAATGTTATACTGATGTTGGCCAAGAATGTTTGCTTCTAATCTGTTTGCAATGTTATGCGCAAAATGACTAATTAGTTTTTTATAGTTTGACTTCACAGTTTCCTTCAATGCCACAGGAATGGCAGACTGTGGCTTCCCAATTTGCCCAGCGTTGGGACTTTCCCAACTGCAGAGGGGCAATAGATGGGAAACATGTCCACATAGTCCCACCCCCTAACAACTCGGGGTCATACTATTATAATTACAAGGGGTTTAATAGTATTGTGTTGTTGGTGGTGGTGTCAGCTACTTATGAGTTCCTGTATGTGGACGTGGGGAAAAATGGGCAGATGTCAGATGGTGGAGTCATCGCCCAGACCAAGTTTTACCGACGGCTCCAGAATGGCAGCTTTGGCTTGCCACCTCCAGAAGACAAAGTGGAAGGACTCCTGTTCGTCTTCGTCGCGGATGAAGCATTTGCGCTGGGGGACCATCTTATGCGGCCATTCCCTATGAGGATCCTCACCCCGGATCAGAGGGTTTTTAATTACCGGCTGGCCAGAGCCAGAAGAGTGGTGAACGCTTTTGGGATAATGGCCAGCCGGTTCCGCCTATTTCTGACACCAATCCACCATATGAACCATATTGTGCTTGCCTGCTGCATTCTGCACAATTTTCTTTGAAAAAATGCAACAAACTATTTGGCCTCAGTTAGGACTGAGGCCGGCTTTCCTGATACTTCAACCCTGATGGCACTTGAAGTTGGCCATCCTGGCTTGCCCCCCCAAAGCGTCCGCGAAGTGAGACAAAAATATCTGGAGTACTTTGCGGGTAGGGGGCCATTGATATGCCACACAATCAAGAAACATTTTAAAAATAAATATTTTTTGGATAAACTGAAATAATATTTACTTGTATTTACTGCTTGTGTTTCTTTCTTTTGTGATTTTTTTGGTAGTCACGAAAATGGCGTTATTGTGGAAAATTAAAAAGCACTGTGGGAGTTATTTACGAAAGGAAAATCCACTTTGCACTCCAAGTGCACTGCAAAAGGACTGACTGAAGTGGGGTGTGAGCTGGGTTATCAGGGTGTTCACAGAGTAGTAGCTGGTATCTTGGTAGCTCGTTCTTGTCAAAATGATAGAAGTGGGACAGTTGGGAGGCAAGATAATAGTCCTGAAAATCTGGAAGAGCAACTCCTCCCAATGTCACTGGGTTCTTAAGTATTTTCCAAGATAATTTGTGTCTGCTGTGTCCCCATATAAACGAATTAAGAATAGACTCAATTGTTTTGAAAATTTTTTGTGGTATATACAGGGGAGCGTGCCACACCAGATAGAGTATTTTTGGGAGAAGTATCATTTTGACTAGACTGATGCGTCCCATGACACCCAGGGGTAGTCGAGCCCAATTTTGTGTCTTAGTCTTGATCAGAGTGTACAGGGGTTCAATATTCAAGAGTGTGTAGTCTGTAAGTGATCTAGTAACTTTCACTCCGAGGTACTTAATTACAGAGACCCTGGGGAGCGTCAGAGGGTGGAATGTGAGTGAGGGGGGGAAATGGTCAATCGGAAGGATCTGGGATTTGGACCAATTGATGCTTAGGCCCGAGTGACTACCAATATGCTCTATGGAGTGGAGGGCTGCAACAAGAGAGGGACCAGAGTCGGCCAAGTAGAGGAGCGTATCGTCTGCGTACATCCCAATCTTTTCTTCCAGATTCCCTATCTTGAGGCCTCAGATATTGGTGTCCGCACAAACCATGATGGCCAACGGCTCCACAGCCAATGCATACAGCATGGGGCAAAGGGGGCAGCCTTGTCGGGTCCCTCTCTCCAGTGGGAATTGATCAGAGAGCCAGCCATTTACGAGCACCTTGGCCTTCGGGGACTGATACAGGAGTGGCTAGATTGGGAGTCCGCGCTTAGGATTTTTTGGAAGGGCTGCTGCCTCCCCTTAATTAATTCCTAAATAGGAGTTAATTGGAAGTATTAAAAGAGAAATCTGGGGAGTTGGCGCTGCCCTGATTATCAATAGATGTTTAATTATAGATCACCGAACCTTATAAAGTTGTGTATAAAACAAAAAAGGTAATTATATAGGTAAATTTACCCCTCCGTTTGTGCCAAATTATATAGATACATAAAAAAGTGTTTCTTTAAAGTGAACGTGCTAATCCTCTGTATTGCATAAACGAATATCACAAAGTATGGGTTTGATTTAGATTTGCTCCACCTCCAATTTAGGACCCCACTTATACAACATATCAAACTTGTTAAAAGTTGTCATTAAGTATCCTCCTATAGTATTAATGGGGTATGTAATAAACCACACTAATTGGGGGCTATCAGTAACCGTGTGAGGTCCCCTTATAGCCCTATTAAATATGGTGAAAAAAGTGCACTGTGCATAAAGTGAAACAAAAGTGCATTAGACTATAAAATACTAGAATACATATAGAATAAGTTCATATATAAAAACTCATAAAAATATATAAGTCCAAACCATTGATACTCATGTAAGAAATAAATTCACATCTGTGGAAAAAAGTCCCTGTAATGAACCCAAACAGGGTTAAAAAGTCATAATAATAAAGATAAGGATGTTTAAAACGTCAGGATCGGTTGACATGCATTTACAAATGTCCAAGGGGTGGTAATAAGTGACTTCCGTGCATGTAGAAGCTGGTGACTCCAAGTGCTCCCCCCCGTGCTCCCCCACTCACCAGAATCCGTCACCCTCTAGGGGGTATTAGGCAAAAGAGTGGGTGTCTCAGGATGACTGCCTCTGATGGATGTCTCTCTTCCGCTCTGCTGCTCCGTGGGTTCCTTCTTATACACTGATGGTGAGGACCCCCTTCTGCTGGTCCGGGTCCAGGTGCCTCCACTACTTTCCACCTCCGTGCTGCTAGATCCTCCTCTTAATTGCCACTATGGTCACTAATGATCCCCTATCCATTAAATGCTGAATGGGATAGGAACTAGAAGTACCCAAAAAAGCTCTACAGATGAGCTAATTTCTAACTGCTGTGAATGAACTTGCCCCTGACTGGGATACAGGAGTGGAACCCAGCGAATAAAGTTGGGGCCAAGTCCAAATCTCGAGAGGCACTCCCATAGGTAGTTCCACTCCACTGAGTCGAAAGCCTTGGTGGCGTCTAGAGCCACCACGACCCTTGAGCCAACTTAATCGATGGAGCCCTGGATATTCATAAATAGCCGGCGAATATTCATAGCAGTGTTTTTCCCTGGCATAAAGCCTGTCTGATCAGGCTTAATCAGGGAAAGAATGACCTGATTAAGGCGAGAGGCTAGAATCTTGGCAAGTATTTTAATGTTGACCTGTAGTAAGGAGATGGGTCTATATGATTCCGGGTATTTGGGGTCCTTACCAGGCTTAGGGATTACTACAATTTGGGCTTCTCTCATAGAGGGGGGTAGGATTCCCATATCAAATATGGATTTATATAGATCATGAAGTTTAGGGGGTTAAAATTTCAGAGTAGGTGGCGTAAAATTTAAGTGGTAAGCCGTCTGACCCTGGAGCCTTAGATGTAGCCAGACAGGAGATAGCCTCAGAGATATCTTCCCTAGTAATGGGAGCTTCTAGGAGTTCACGTTGGACATCAGTCAATCTAGGGAATTTAATTCTCGCTAAGTAGTCTTTGGTATCTTGGGGAGTGTGAGTGACCCGGGAGGTGTAAAGTGCGCAATAAAATCTCGCAAATTCCTCCGCTACTTGTTGCGGATCAGTGATGTCGTTCCCCTGGGGGGCGGTCAACGACACCACCACCGGGGGACGAAAATCTAAGTGAGCAAGATATGCAAGCAGTTTGCCCGATCTTTCTCCATACTCAAATATCCTTTGCCTACAGAAAAATATGCGTTGCTTGGCCTTCTCAATATGCAATTGGGAGACCTGTCGCGTCTGAATCTTGAGATTGTTGGCAGTGCTAGTGCCTCCTCCAGCACCTGTAAGTGTTCTGTAGCCTGTTGGACAATGAGTTGTGATGATCGCTTAAGTCTGTTAATACGTGTGGAGAGCAGGGAACGAGCGTGGAGCTTAAAGGTCTCCCACACTATGTCATGTGTGGCCGACTCCCTATTGGCTGTAAAATAGTATTGCAATTCCGTGGGGATGTCATCCTGATCTTGCAGGGCAGTCAGCCAAAACGGGTTTAACCGCCAAATAGGAGCAGGGGAGGCCTTCAGGAGCTGGGTCTTAATCCAGTAAGGTGCGTGATCCGATAGTATTCTCGGAGCAAAGCCCGCGTCTCCCAGTTTAGGCGTCAGGGTCTGTGAAATTATAATAAAATCGATTTGTGACATTGTGTTCTGGCTGGCTGAGAAACATGAGAAGACTTTAGAGTGTGGGTGCTTGTGGCGCCAAGTGTCTACAAGAGCGAAGTCAGTCAGTATTCGGTGCAGTCTGGTATGGGCCGGCGGGTCTAGGGGGAGGTCTGGTGCGCCCATTCGGTCTAGAGTGGGAATGAGGGTCATATTAAATTCCCCCATCCACACCGCCAGTACAGAGGTGTATTGTGCCATAAAGGCAAGGCCCTCCTAAATCACAAGTGAGTTGTATGGGGGTTGATATAGCAGGCTAGTATCAGGATAGGGGATCCAGTAATAGCGGCGTGTATAAATACATATCTGCCCTGCCGGTCCGTCTGAAGCAGTATTAGGTCAAACGGAACCCTTTTGGTGATCAGGACTGATACACCTCTAGAGTAAGAGGTGTGGGTGGCGTGATATGCCCACCCAATCCAAGGTTTTTTGAGAGAGGATTGTAGGTGGCCCATAACGTGGGTCTCAACTAGCGTAATGATGTCGGCATGTTGGGACTTAAGGAATGTCAGGGCGGCTGTGCGTTTAATCTTATTACGCAAGCCTCTAACATTCCATGTTAGGAACTTCAGAGAACTTATGGCGGGAAAAGGGTGTATATGGTGGACCACAGCTGGACCAGGACCGGCAGAGCAGACATAGCCACATCAGACAGCATAAAACACAGCGATAACCAATAATGACAGTGCATGTATGATAATAACATAGTACCTTTAGCATAAGTAAGCAGTTGCAAACATGGTGGTGTGAGAAAAATAACAACCACAACATTTTCCCTCCCTCCCAGTCCAATGCCTCCCAAACTTGGCACGGACATAGTATCCCATAACCAGGTATCAACAGGGGACATCCAACGTTTAGGACCCGTTGGAGGCAAGGGACTTAATTTCAGAGGAGCATAGATACCCATGAGGAAAGGAAAAAAAAAACAAAAGGGAAAAAAAAACTGTCAAACAAATGTGGAATGAAAAAATTCACAGAAACACTAGGGGGGCGACTTCTTCTCTGAGAAGTGCATGGGGTGTAGGGGCCGCAAAGGTGCAGCGCCATTACAGCTGTGCAGGGGGGAGGTTCCGCTTGCCATCAGGGTGGTGAATAAAGTAAGTTAACAGAGTCATTAGTAACGTTCAATCTACTGATCTCTACAGGCATCTCACATGTAAAGGGGAAGCGGGGATCACGAGTCAATGAGTACACTGCGAGATCCAGTATAGAGCTGAAAAGGATTTGTAAGTCCATCCCCCAGTTCCAGCAAAGGATATATACGTGTGATATGTCCACTGAGGGGCTCAGTAGTACAGCAGTAGATAATATTGTGGGTACAGGGGGGAGCAGGGGAGAAAAAAAAGGGGGGCAAAGCACTCACAGCTTATAAGTAAGGTGTTATATTCAGTCTCGACGATCCCTCTGGTCAATCCAAGCGGATGCTAATTCAGGGTCTTCAAAAAAGTGGGTTCGGCCCTCACACTCGACACGAAGCTTTGCAGGGTACAGCATAGCGTATTTGAGGTGCAGTACTCGGAGGCGTCGTTTAACATCCTGAAACTTGGATCTTTGTCGTTGTACCTCATTGGAGAAGTCCAGAAACACGGCCACATGTGTGTTGGTATGGGGGATATTCCCCTTCTCTCTGGTCAGGCGGAGGATCTTGTCGCTGTCCCTAAAGTTGAGGAACTTCGCTATCAGGGTACGCAGTGGAGCCCCTAAAGGAGGAGGACGGGCAGGGATTCGATGAGCCCTTTCCACCGCAAACATTACTGAGAATGCATCTCTGCCAAAGGTGGATGTTAGGAGGTTTTCAAGGAAACTTGCCGCGTCGTTGCCCTCGGCATTCTCAGGAAGGATTAAATCTCCGGAGGTGATTCTCCATGTCGTCCTGTTTTGCACTGATCTGCTGAAGCTGACAGTGGACCTCGTCAGTAGTATGTTGGAGGGGGTGCAATATATCTTCCGCTCTACTAATACGGGTCTCTGTCTCTGCCACGCGGTCCCAGGGTAGAGAGGTCTTGTCGGATAAGAGACACATCGATTTTGACTTCTTCGATTTTGGTGGTGAGCGTGGTCTGACATAGGGCAATAGCATCAAGTACTTTGTTTTTGTCCGCCGTAGATTGTTCTGTGTCTGGAGAGGGACCGGCGAAGCCCTTAGCCTGTTGGTCTTCCTCAAGGCGACGGTACTTGGCAAGTTTGTCAGTAGTCCCGGAAGCCTTTTTCTTTGGAGACATGGTCCAGAGGTGGTCAGAGGAGTCCCGGGGTGTACTAATATGGCCGCTGCTTACGGGGCTGAGTTCTCAATGATCCCCTCCTGCCGCAGTTTACGAGTGGCCCAATAGGGACTATAAGTTGCGACCAGATGAGTGTGGGAGCAGGTGGTTGTAGCAAGGAGAAATCGGGCTCAGGGGGATCAGGTAGTCTTGCAGTACTTGCACAGGCCTACTACAGGTGAAGTAAGATGGTCGCCTGTCCGGGGACCAGGCCCAAAGCTGCTCACGTCTCACGGGTTGCCACTGAAGGAGAGGGTTCTACATTATCTGTTGAAGAAGCTCCGGTGGTCAGGGCAGGCAAATATCAGTCTCTGGGGAGCTGGGCAGGTCAGGGAAACCTGTAAGGCAGTCTCCGGGTGTAGCAAGATGGCCGCCCCTCCAGGGACCGTCCCACCAACTGCTGCAGGGTGTAAAAACGTTGTGGCAGTGTCCACAGGCAATCCGGTGGCCAAGGCAGGGAGAGAGCAGTCTCCGGGGAGCAAGGTGTAGCAGGGAGATGGGAAGGAGCCGCCGCCGCGTGTAGTAAAATGGCCGCCGCTCCGAGATGTAGGCCGAAGCCGCGGTCTTTCCTACAGGCAGCCCTAGAGCGGTGAGATCCAGATGGCGCCCAAAACGGCTAAATAGCTCCAAGGGCCAGGCAGAGGAGATGGCAGGCCTGTTGAGATGCAGATTCCAGGCAGGATCATAAGGATTGGAGCAGGATGGTGTTGCAGGAGTATGGACAAGCGGAGCACTCACTGCAAGCGTCCTACTCCATTGCTTTCCAGGCCACGCCCCACTAATTGCTGATTTAATAAAGTGTTTTACATATCAATAGTAGTGGCCAAAAAGGTTTGGGACAAGAATGAAAAATGCTGGGGTCAGAATGATAGTCTTTTCTATTTATTAACATTCAATTTGCAACAGACATGAGCTGAAAATTGTGTGTGATTGATGAACCAAAAACTAAAACTATGTCCCTTTTTCATACACAGGAAAGCCTCAGCCAGGGGGAGGCTGTGGAATTTGGCAGCCAGGAGGTGGCGGGGGAATGTGGCAGCCAGGAGGAGGCTGTAGAATGTGGCAGCCAGGAGGTGGCGGGGGTATGTGACAGCCAGGAGGTGGCCAGGCCGAGTAGAAGCCTGACAGAATCTCAGGTCCCTCCCCTCCGCCTTCAAACCAAAAGGGCCAGGAAGGGGAGTAACGTGGAGGAGGCAGCGCTCAGGCAGATTAGGGATACTAATGAGGCCCTCAAAGTCAACCCCACTCTTCAAGAGGCTTTTGCCTGCATGACTGCATACAAAATGCAGCAAATGGAGGAGGACCAATGCCTCTTGTGTGAGGAAATTATGGTCATCATCCAAAATAAGGTGTTGAGGGGCCAACTCACACCCAAAACCCACCTGTGTGAGTTGGACCATCCTTCTCCACCCCCTGCCACACCTCCAACACCACAGCCACAGCCTGGAAGAAAGCATGGAAGGAAGACAAGAGTGTGATGGCCTGGGTTCAGTTTGGTCTGGCAAAAGACGCAGACTATTGTATGAGCACAGCCTGGGGACATAGATGTCATCTGCTGCTGTTCCTGATCTCTTGGACTCCTGGACATGATTGGGCTCACTATTATATGGACTCCTCAGGCCACCAATTTTGGCTGGCAAATAGTTGATGTGTGCCCTGGGGTAGAAAGGCT